>JAFEMH010002478.1:70000-338187 GCA_022495995.1 Adenophora triphylla var. japonica
AAGAACAGCCGTGGTATCCTCTTGTTTTCAGATCCTGTGCAATCATTGATTTTGGATGGCAGCATTAGAAGCCCTAGTGCTTTTCTATGTTCGATAGACATATATGTAACTCGCTCTTACTATCAGGATATTGAGTTTGTCGCGGATCACTAATAATACATGATGTAATATAGAAAATTTGGTCTTTATTTCATTTCTATGAATCCTAAGCAATCTTAAATTAAGAAGATTAATAAAGCGAAAGTAATTGGGACAAATGGAAGGAAAAACAATAGGAGGGGTAGATAAGAGGAATATAATTTGGACGTGTGGGCTTTGGCAATCTCGATCGCACAGAGTCGCGGCCTAGTCACGTGAAAGAAGGTCGTCGGAAATTCATTCGGTAAGTCCTCGAACCCACTTCCCTTTCGAGATTTATAATGGTTTTAGTCATGATATGCTTTTAACTCTCTAGCACACGTAAAATAAATTAAAGTAGTATTAATACTTACAAATATTTCATGATAAAAATATTCATAGTGATTGTGATATAAATATTTTAATTTGTTTTTTGATTTATCATAGTACAATTTGTATGTTTAAATATTTTATTTTACGCCACAACTACTTCAATTATTTTACATTTTGTATTGATTTTTTTTAAAAAAGGTTAGTGATTTTTTACGGCTCTATGAGATTGATTGAGACGAGCAATTCCAAATTCCTCTTTCTTAGGCTCCGTTTGTTTGGGCGTAAAATAACTTGTTTTCGTAAAATAACTTGTTTTCGTAAAATAACTCGTTTTACGTCATGTGGTTGAGCCCCCGAAAAATGTTTTCCGGAAAATAACTCGTTTTCCGCTGTTTGGTTGTTTTCCGGAAAATGGAGAAAACGTTTTTCGAAAAACATTTTACGCCCTTCCTAAGTAAAACGACTTACTGACTTTGTCCTAAGTAAAACATTTTCCGAAAAATGGTGCCCCTCATGTACAACTCATATTTCACAAGGTACAACATAATAATAATAATTAAAAGAAAAAAAAAAATCACCCATACCCAATGTTCTAAAAGACCCCGCCTAAGGGCGCCTAGGCCCCGCCTAAGGGCGCCTAGGCCCCGCCTAGGCGCTAGGCCCCTCTCCAACGTCTAGTTCTAAAACCCGCCTAGGCCCCAACTAATCCCGACTAGTCCCCGCCTAGTCACTAGGCCCCAACTAACCCCGACTAGTCCCCGCCTAGCGCTTTTTAGAACTTTGCCCCTACCCCTACCCCTGCTACCCCACCCCCCACCCACCCCCCCCCCAATTTTTTTTTTTTGTAACCGCCCCACCCACCCCCTGCCTACCCCACCCACACCCTCCCCCCCCCATTTTTTTTTGTAATCGCCCCACCCACCCCTGCCTACCCCACCCCCCACCCACCCCCTCAATTTTTTTTAACCGCCCCACCCACCCCTGCCTACCCCACCCCAACCCCCCCAAAAATTTTTTTTTTTTTTTTTTTGTAACCGCCCCACCCACCCCCCACCCAATTTTTTTTGTAACCGCCCACCCACCCCTCGCCTACTCCCACCCTCCACCCCCCCAAAAAATATATATATATATATATATATATATATATATATATATATATACTCCCTCCGTCCGCCTACAATGTTCGCGATTCTTGTTACACGTTAATTAAGGAGGGAGTATTATATTGAAAGTGTTGTGAGTGTGAAAATAAAATAGGAGAGAGAATGAGTGGAGGGAATAGTAAATTATAATGGTTTGTGAGTATTAAAATAATGTAGGAGAGAGAATGAGTGGAGAGAATAGTGATTTAAGGTTCCTTTTTAGGAAAGAAACAAAGTGTGAACTTTGTAAACGGACGCCCAAAATAGAAAGTGTGAACTTTGTATGCATTTTATGAGTATATATATATATATATTTTTATTTTTTTTTTTTTTTTTTTTTTTTTTTGTGTAATCCGCCCCACCCATCCGCCTATCCCACCCTCCCACCCACTCCCCCAATTTTTTTTTTTCGTTTTTTTTTTTGGTGGTTACAAAAAATGATTAAAATTTTTTTTTTTGGGGTGGGGGTTGGGGGGTGGGGTAGGCAGGGGGTGGGTGGGGCGGTTACAAAAAAAAATATTTTTGGGGGGGTGGGTGGGGCGGTTACAAAAAATGATTAAAAAAATTTTTTTTAATAAAACATTTTACGCCCTTTCGAAAAACATTTTTCTTACCAAACACCCGAAAATATTTTACACCCTTTCTCCGTAAAACATTTTACGCCCTACCTCCGTAAAAAAAAAAATTTATAGGAAAACATTTTACAGAAAAATATTTTCCGAAAAATATTTTACGTCGAAACAAACGGAGCCTTACTTACGGTTGTAAATCCTCATTTAGTCTTAATTTTTTTAACATGGCCTCATTTATTAATATTAGTAATTTTATACTCACTCATTTTAGAAAAGATCAATACATTTTAATTTTGGCAGATAATTTTAATCATTTTTAATAGATAATTTAATTGATATATAATTTAAAATAATATTAATAAGTAATTAAATTTAATAAAAATTATTAAATTGACGTAAATTAATTAACTGGTCATATCATGGTGCATATTTGTTTAATTGTGTGCATAAGGTATGAGTGCGTGATAAAGTTTTAGATTCCATTTCAAAACTAATTGGCGATAATAGGAGTGGTCGAGAATTTTCGCCTCCTCACGCATAATCGATATTTTTGGGCTTGCGTGGATATATAATTGGGTGACGTGGAGCTGTCAATTCGGGAATACGGGACGGGACGGAACGAAATCATGTTGTCTCACGACGGAAACGGAACGAGACGGAACTAAAATACTCCGTCCCATTTGCGGGACGCGGGATCCTGCGGGATAATGCGGGACCCGTTGATTGGGAGGGAAAAGCTTTGACTAGCCAAGGCAACAGGACGAGCCAAGGTAATTTTACTCAAATATATCCAAGCTAAACAACACTGCTCCTCAGATATAAATGTACAAATTACATTCAGCTCTAGTTTCTCGTCCAAAATTGTGTTAATTGACTTAATTATTGACTTAATTACCCTTGCTAGTTGCTGACATGATTCTCCCTATCCCTCCCACCGAGGTAACCTTGAAGCCTGAATGCGAGCCTAGAAATGTTAAATTTGATGTCTTTTACTAAGCATTTTCCAAAAAAAAAAATATGGGATTAATCAAGCATGTAATATCAGTATGACTGTGTTACATACATTCTTGGTCAGTGTCTTAGATTAACATTGTGACATTAGGGGAATACCTGTCTATAGAGTCTTAAACATTCAAAGTTCAGTCCTTACTATTAAGTTGGCATAGGATAAAAGAACATCATCTAGTTGAAACGGGACGGGACCGCACTATGTTGTTCCGTGACGAGAACGGATGAGACGGGATGGGACGAAACGGGACGGGACAAAAATATTCCGTCCCATCCCGTCCCATTTGTATGACGGGACGGGACGTCCCAACGGGACCGTCCCAACTTGACGGCTCTATGTGGAACTAGAACACCGTGGGCCTCTTTTGGACTCGTACGTGCAAATGATCAGCTCTGATAACATGTTAAAGTTTTAGGTCCATCTCAAAAATCAATGGCTATGAGAGGAGTGGTGGATGATATTTATATAATCTGCTTGGCTAGTTAATTCTCTATGCGGGATAATTGCTACAACATATGAAAGCTTAATATACATTGTTGAGGTTCGATCTGACAGCTTAAACTTTTAGATCAAATGGTAACTTTATATGGTATCAGAGCGTAAGGTATCGGGTTCAATTCACCCGATTGTAACAATACCTGGATGTATGTGTTCAAAATTTTGTACTGTGACATGTCTGTAATCTCCCACGGGTGCGACCGGTTCAAACGTGAGGAGGAGTGTGAAAATTTGATATAAATTGTTGAGTTTCGATCTGACATGTTAAAATTTTAAATCAAGTGATAACTTTACACTGTGTATGAGTATTTTCAGTGGTGGATAAATGAGAAGAAGTAAGTATGTGCACAACTTATAAATTTATAATTACAATAAAAATAAATTTATCAAGAGTTAAAATTGTGACTTATTATTTGGAAAATCAAAAATCTAGTCATTAAACTACAAATATAATTATTCAAAATAGATGTGATGCTGCCCAAAAATAAGATTTGGGCCTATACAAATCTGTAGGCGAGAGATGGCCAAGCAGGGCCCAAATCAGGATAAAGGCCCAAGAAGAAAATAGCGACAAATGTAGTCCAGGCAAGGGGGTATCCCGCCGCGGGTATGTCCAAGGTGTCCCGCCAAAATCGCCTAAAAGGTAAGCAACGAGATAACAGAGACGAGATAATAGGAGATGAACGGCGAGATAATGGGATGAGGCGACAGGATATTTGGTTTATTATTATACGGCAATGGGTGGATTCTATTGGACGCGACATATAAGAGGTGGCATATAAATATCTACGAAATGGGATCCACTATAACGGTTTTGCATTGGAAAAAGTTACGTGTGTCAGAGAAAAAGCGTCACATGCTTTGGGTTTATTCTTTTTGTTGTGTCCATGAGCCAATGAAATGATGACACGTGGAGTGAGGGGTTAACCGTTGCACGAGATAGGCACGTGAGAATAGCATGTGCATGGCACGAGGGGAAGGAGGTATATATATGAGGGATCGTCATCCCTCCAGAGGTACGCCCACATACACATACAAAGCACCTTTCCTTATTGTTCATAGATTCGTGATAAATGGAGACTTATCCTCATGCCGGAGGGGCTACGCCGGAGCCGCCCCCGAATTAGTTCACGTTGCTTTGGTGTGCAGGCGAGAAGAAGGAGCCGAGTTAACTGGATTGGACTACATCGGTTTTGTTGCCGTTGAGGAAATTCCTGGCAACATCACTTGGTTCTGTTGCCGAGACTTGGACCTCTTCGTCGTTTGAAGATTTTTTGCAGTGAACTGGCAAGTTTTTGGGTACTGTTCATGGATCTGACGGTTTGGTGAGTGTTTGGTTGATTTGTTTGGTGAGATTCATAGTTTGCTAGCTGGGTTTCTTTTGAGTTGTTTATTGTTGTTCATTTTCTGGGTGGTTATTGTTCATAGTTTTTCGTGGGTTAAAGTTTTTGGGGTATTGGTATTGTTTGATCTGTGATTGTTGGGCGTGGATTTCGAAGTATTGGTTGGGGTTAGGTTGGATATTGTTGTGTTTGAGATCGTTCATTTGCACATTCATTTGATGTTGTTGGCCTAAGATTTTCATGTTTCTGGGGGTTGTGATTTGTTGAAATAGTTGTAGTGGGATTTGGTTTAAGACTGTACTGGGTAATTGTAAATTGGTTGAAGTGTATTTTTAAGTTTCTGGGTTTGGATCTGCAAATCTTCTTAAGGTGTTCATAAGATCTGCATATCTTCAAGTTTGTGTTCATAACTTATGATTACTTGAGTTGGAAGAAATGACAACTCCAGAGAAAGGAATGGTCAGTCAAAGGGTGATGACGGGTAGAGAACCTATCCCGCTTATCTCAGGATTGGGAACGTAGGAACCGCGAATGACACGGCTACCTCACAGCAAGGCACCCAAGAGGAAAGGGAGCGGGTTGCAAATAACGAAAGAGAAAGAAGGGCAATGTCGCCGCAGCCTGAGGAGGAAATTAATGCAGAAGTTGAAAGGTTGATGACTCATAACAGCTTAATTCTACAATTGTTGGAGAATAATAAACGTTTGGTGACTTTGAGAAAGGCTCCTACTCCTATTCCGCAAGATTTGGTGAGGACGATAGCTGGGAGTATTAAGGAAGCAGACAAAGAAGCAGATAAGGAGGTAGTTGTTTTGGATGATTGTGGACGACTTAAGGAGACAGAGCCAGAGAAATTGAAGGAGGCCGGGGCGAGATTGGATGGGTCGCAAAAGCGGAAAGCTGGGGAATACATGGAAAATGGGCGAAAAGTCAAAGTTTATCATTAGCCGCATACTTCGCAGATGTCATCTTTTTATTATGAGAATGAGGATGATGATACCGCTTCAAATGAAGGAGGGTATGAGGAAGAAGAAGTGATGGCTTCTAAGGGTGGCGAGAAATCTAAGCAACTAGAAAAGAAAAAGCGTGTGGGAACAAGTCGTTTTGGTGAAGAGGATGGGTTGAAAAAGCAGTTAGCTGAAATGGCAAGAAGGTTGGTTGAGTTAGAAAAAGGAAGTGTAGGTAATAGTGAGAAAGATTCCTTTGTTGCTCCTTTGCTAAATATATTCAGGAGGCAGAGCCCGCTCTAGAATTCCGGTTGCCCACTCTGACTAAGTATGCGGGATTTACTATAGCCAGGACTCATATTGCGGGATTTGAGGTTACAATGGCGATAATGACTAGAGATGAAGCGTTGCTATGCAAAACCTTTGCCAGCACCCTAGAGCTTCAGGCTTTGGATTGGTTTATGCAGCAACCCGCTAATTCTATCTTGGGGTATTAGGACTTTAAAAGGAAATTTTTGGCGAGATTTGGGGCTGTTGGGACTGAGCCAGTAGTGTTGCAAGAACTGATTGGTATTAAGCAGAAGGCGGGAGAGGGTATTGTAACTTATACCAACAGGTTCCTGTTGATTGCTAATCAAATATCTGAGATAGAGCCCAAATATGTGATCATGATATATATGTCTGGCTTATCGTCAGAATCCTTCAAGAGAGAACTAAGGATGAGATTTCCAGCTACCTTGGGCGAATTGTATGAGCGAGTTAAAGCTTATTGCGGAGGAGAGGACATTGATGAAGTGACAGCTAACACTTCCAAGAAAAGTGGTAAGGACAGAATTGAGTTTGTCAAAGTTGATGCTGCGACTCAAGGTGGAGGTCGCGAAAATCAAGCTGGCGGCAGAGGTGGAGGCTGTGCTGGTGGTCGCGGGACAGGAAGAATAGTCAGATTTTCAAGATTAAATACCAGGCCAAGTGAAATTCTGCGAGCTGTTGAGCTGCCAGCGTCATTTGAAATGACAGATAGAGGAAGGAGAAATCTAAATCAGTATTGTAACTATCACAGGGAGAGGGGGCATGACACAGATGATTGTTACAACTTAAAAAAGGTGATCCAGTCCAAGATTAATAGAGGCGAGTTACAGGAGTATTTGATGCCTGAGCAGAATGTGGCAGCCCGCAAAGGTAATGGCGACAGGAATGAGATCTTGGTGATTCATGAGCCGACAAGTATTACCTGCTTAAGCAATCAAATTATCTTTGTCGCATACTTGTCATATCCCTGCTTACCCTCCTAGTGAAGAAAGAATAATCAGTTTTTCAAGGCGAGAATTGGCTTTAACTCCAAGTCATGGTTGTCAGCCTGTGGTAATTTCAATCGCTCCGGGGAATAGCATTTTACATAGAGTATTGGTGGATTTAGGAGCAAGTCGCAACATATTGTATTATGAAGCTTTCAAAAAGATGAGATACACTGAAGCCAATTCGGTGCCATACAAGGGCTTCCAAGAAGGATTTACAAATCACACGGTGCGGGTTAAGGGAACAATTTCACTGGCTGTGGAGATTGGAGAAGGCGAGATGGTGAGAACTCGCACGGTGGAATTCATGGTGATTGACCTAGTGTCGCCTTACTGTAAGTACTCCAATTTGAGTTGTTAGCATTTTCGTTAGAAAATTAACGAAAGTTTTAACATTCCTAACATTTCTAACTATTTCTAACTTTTCTAACAAAGTAAGGGTAAAGTAGGGATTGTTATTTAAGGTTAAACCAAGGAAAGAATCTTAAAAAGTAAAAGAAATAAGAAAAACCAAAACTGGTAAGCTGAAAAACACAGCCAGTTTGAATTTTCAAAATAATATTCCTTGTGTCCAAAGCCTGGAGCTGCATTTAATGAACAATGCACGCTTCTGGGTTTGTCCGCGCGGATGACAATGGAAATTTCAGAGGCCTATAAATTAAGCCCTTCAGTCACAGAAATAAAGAGCCACAACACATTTTACAACTGCACCTTGGCGAAAATAGGGAGAAAACAGTGAGAATTCTCTAGAATTGTCACCTTTTTCTCTTAATTATTTTCCCAAATCCCACTCACTCTCAAATTCAAACACTCACATATTCAAGCCTCATACACAAACACAAGGAAGATAGGTATAACCCCCTCTCCTTACCCTAAATCTCTCTCATCCATGCATGCGTTTTCAAACTCCAAAATGTAGTTTGTTCATCTTCTTGCCCTAGATCCAAGAAGATCACCATGGAAGTTCATCTCCATGGTTGATCTTCTACAAGGATCAACATTCTCTTCAAAGTGTTTTTACTTACTTGCAAACATGTTTTCAAAACCCTAAAAACCATTTTCATACATCAAATCTTCATTTTCAAGGATAAAATTCCCCTTCCCAAGCAAATGAAATGCTTAAGTCCTAATGTACCCTAAGGATGGCTTGATATAGTTGATTCACCACTAAAATGTTAAGTGATCACTAATCAAAGCCTAAGGAAATGGGGACAAGCATGGATGCCAAACCCCCTTTAAAATCATGTTTTTCTTCTTAAGAAAGTTGCTGTCCAGTAGCAATTTTCTAAGACCTCTGTCCATGGTCTAATTTTTTGGACACAGATAAACTTGGAATTTGGTATTGACTACAAAACACTTTTTATAGCCAACATCCAGAGATTTCCAGATATATTTTTACTTTATTTTTTGCGTGAGTAAAACTCCCTTTTTCAAATTTTCTTTTAAAAGTCAGTTCCTCAGTCTCTAGAAGTCCAGATTTCATATCTGAGATTTCCAGAAGGTTTTGGTCCATCAAATCAACTCCAAATTGGAAAGTTCTTTTATATAAACCTTATTTAAGGTGTTTTGAACAACTTTCATTCTCGGACTTTCCCCATATTCTGAGATTTTTAAGCCCTTAAACCCATTTTAAAATAAAGTGTCCACTGGCTTTTTCATTCTGGCATAAATATTTTTCAACTTCAAAAAATCTTTTGAGTCCCAAAACTAAGCCCAAAAATCACACCAAAAATCATGGGATTTGTTCAAAGTCTAATAAAGAGTTCCCAATTTTTATTTTTCAGTTTCAACTTATTTTGGTCAACACACACACACACACACACACACACACACACATAAATGGTTTTTAAGCTTGGAAGACTCGTTTTACGAGGCATTCCGGGTGAACACTAACGTTCTTCCCGGCGTGTAACGTGACCTCCGAACCCAAATCTCTAATCTCGGGCATTTTTCAAAGTTTTGGCCCTTAAAACAAAAATGGCGTGGCGACTCCGTGTTTTTTCCGTTTGATTTTCAAAAGAAAAGAAAAACACAAGATCTTTCGGGAAAATTGGAACACAACATCGTTACAGTGGCGACTCTGCTGGGGATAAATAAGCTTTATTTTTTAAAAAAAAAATGATATTTGGTATATTGGTGGAAACCATTAAACTTCCCGTTATCGCCTCCTAACACGAGTCGGGGATAAATTGTGGTTTAACAATCCCACGTACCGGTATCATTGTTTTCAAAAAAAAAAAAGCTTTTGAGGGTCAAGCTTCCGTCCCGGCATTTAAAATCATTTGTGGTGTGTGTTGATTTTTCACATTTTCGTGTTGTTTTGGCCGCCTCGGAAAAGTCAAAATTTTGACTATCGGACCCGTCTCTTTGAATTTTGAATTATGTGCTTATGTGTTCATTTGCTTTTAAAAAAAAAAAAAATTTAAAAAAAAAAGAATTTCAAAAAAAAAAAAGAGTTTCAAAAAAAAGGGAAGAAAATTTTCAAAAAAAAAATCATGCATCATACTTTTTAAGACACATGAAAAATTTCTATTTTACTCAGAAAAAGAAGATAGACTGCTTGCACACTACGCGCACGTGACCTTACACTGCACACTACGTCTCTAACCCGGGGAAATCCCTATCGCGGCCCGTTTGGTCTTATTACGCCTTTCGGTGCAAGCACGGGACTACCCAAACATCCCATGGAGCCTCGTGTCGACCATGCACTTGTCCGTGACACACTTTGTCCGAGACCCGGTTGGTTTTTAGTCTGGTCTATGTCATGCCCTGTCTGTGTATAGACCTTTCCTTTCAAGTCTTAGTCGGCATACCAAGTCAATATCTTTCGGGACCCTAATCAGTCGAAGTTCTGCCGGTTTTCCACCACGAACTTTGACCATATATTGACTGGCGCCTTAACTTTGACTACGGCGCACAAATTATACACGGACTCCCAAAGATTGACACTGAGTCATCAAGAATTAACGATTATTCCATGCCTAATTACGGCCTAATTGACAACAAGTCAAGATCAATCGTGGACATTTATCAGTCCAAATCATGCCGACTTTTTGTCGAGCCCTCGGACATGATCTTGACTTTGACGTCAGATTTGTCCGTAATTTACATCGAATGCTCGTTAAGACTCGATTACCCGCCAGACTTTTAGGATCGTTTTTCTTTCGGTCGGTGGGACCCGCTTGCCCTATAGGACCCTCGCCCGGGCCGGCCCACCCTGGGAGGTCGAAATACAGGTGGAATACGAGGGGCTTATAGACGTAGTGACGGGGCCCACTGATCCAGGATCCAGAGTAGTTTGCGAAAAAGAAGAGCAATCTTTTCCAACCGATTAGGTTAATAAAACATGTTTTAAGTAAACAAGAACAAATAACTGCATGTTGCATGAGCCCAAAGCCCAAACACCTACCCTCCTTCAATCCCCAGACATCTGAACCCTCGTACCTTTTCCCCTGCAGCTCCTCACAAAGGTTGGTTCCGGACACCGGGTCACCGTTTGATCAGTTGGGAAGAGTCTAGCGCATCATCAGCTTCACCGTTTGTTCCGACTCCGGGATTCAGAATGTCTGCATCAGCCGGTAATGATATAGACAATACCGCTCCGTCCTCCAAAATCCCTCAGACAGACCAGCATTGGATCCAGTTGGTAGAACAGATGAGACTTCGACATAAGGCTCAAATTGACGACCTTCTGGGGGTTGTCGCAAGTCATGGTTTGACTATCAGTCCCAATTCCGATGGCACTTTTACCGCAAAGAGGAAAGAGGGTTCTCCTCCCATTCTTAATCATCATATCAAGATGCCACCACAAGATTCCTATGTCTCCACCGCCGGGACTCCCGCCCGTCGACTTACAGGGCAATTAGCCCCCAAACAGCAATCCAAAGGGCCACCATTCCAAAAGCAGTCAGGGACGAAAGAGTTCGGCATACCGTCTGTTATCCCCTCTCAGAGTGATATCGATCCCGCAGATATCAGCATGGGCAATGAAGATCGGGAAACAGTGGAGAAAATATGGTCAGCCATCAAAGCTCTTGAGGAACGCCAGAACAAACAGCAAGCCTGGATTGAAGAGGCCACATGCCATGTCGGGACATTAACAATCTCCCAACTGACTGGGGCTCCCCTGAAGGACAAACATGTGCCTGTTCCCCTGACTCTTAATACCTCTCATTACCCGGCAGAGTCCAACCATTCGCTTCCAGATGAGCCCAACAGCAGATCTCCCCGGACCAGTTCAACTCAAAGTCATTCCAGCACCGCTCAACTCGAGATTCCAAATCCACCACCAGCCGTAGAACACATTTGGTGGGATATACGTGGCTTGCCCTTTGCCTTGAAAGGGACTATCAGGACTGGATACACGAAGACCATCCTCCTAAGAAGAAGAAAATTTCCTCCCAGCAAAAATTGAAAGAGAGGTTCGAGGCCGGTGATACCAGTGTGGGTACGCTCGGAGAGCCATCTGGGGGATTTGATTACTATGTACTCTACTCCGGCCGGTCTTCCCCCAAAGCAAACGAGGGTAGAAAAGCCGAGAGGCCTTGCCGGCGATAGAATTGAGACCTTCGGGCACCGAATACTGCGGATGCGGGTGATTTTTGCGCAATCAAAAGTCTAAACCCCGCGGGTCAGCCAAGATTCGGTTATCCGGCTCCAGGAGTGCATACCGACAAAGAAAGACCAACGCCGGTTTGGCGCTCGCACTCAATTAATATGCCGGCTGGGGATGGCAACCGCTACAAACGGTCTCAAGATAACCCGGGGCTTCGGCCAGGTTCTACCTCGCAAGAAAAAGGCACGAAGTGACTGGCTTGATGACTCTCTTTCTCCAGGCAAGCACCAAATCTATGATCCCCGCCTATATGGTAGCATGATCACCTTCTGCGACGAGGATTTGCCAAGAGATGTCTCCAAGCACAATGAAGCCTTGTACATCACTATTCGGCTCAACACCGTATCACTTCCGGGGGTATTGGTGGACAATGGATCAGCCGTTAACGTCCTTCCCCTCAGCATGATGCGGGCCCTACGCATCAATGAAAGGCACATGATCCCATCTACCCGGTCAATCAAGGCATATGATGGCACGTCTCGTCCCATCTTGGGGACGGTGGTTCTGGAACTCTGGTACGAAACCCAAATGGTGCCAGCAAAATTCCATGTAATGGACATCCCATCTGAATTCACAGCCCTGCTGGGGCGCCCTTGGTTACACCACATGAAAGCCATAGCCTCCACTCTCCATCAATGTGTCAAGTTCATTAACCGGCAGGAAGACCTTGAAGTCATTAGGGGTGACAGTTTCTTCATAGGGAACAAAGCCGAGACCGTCACCAAGCATGCTCGTAGCCAGACACCAGGGCTACCTCCTCCGAATCGACCAAGGGACTATCGGGACAAGTCTCATCAGAATCCCCCAGAATCCGGTGATGCCAATTATGTCAACGAACTCAAGCGAGCAGACCCCGAAGCAGTTCGATTTATCAAGTTCAATTGCTATTTCCAACATTTGGAGGCAGAGTGGAAAGAAACACTGAATACCGCCATGATACGAGCACACAAACCTCCAGTCTCCGATCAGAGATTTGTCAGCATTCTTCAAACCCATTCTCTGGCCTTGCCAAGCGAAGAGATCTTCATGATAAAAGTCGACAAATACCGGCAGACTCGACTCGAATGTATGAACATCGTATGGGACGTCCTCCTCGAAGAACTACCCGCTAAGTCTTTCCGCTCGAGCATGGGGCATGAGATTTTTCCAGCAGCACACCGAGACGCAATACGTCCTTACATCTGGATTGAGCGGTCAGATTGTGACGAGTTAGAATTCTCCAGAATTGAAGATGCAGCAGATCCGCAAGAAGATCCCTACATTCATATGCTTGGTTTTCAGGTGCCGGGCCCGATTGATTCTGGTTCAGACGAAGAGATGATAGCAATGCTTGAGGAAGGGGAACAGAAAAAAGATAACCCCCGAGTCATGAGGCCACTGACAGCGATGCCATTAAGGAATTGGGAAACTCTCTCAGGCCCGTCCGCAACCAAAGAAGATATGATCACCAAGCTTGGATTGGTCCCCCGTCCCTTTGTGTCAACCTTTGTAAAGTCCTCCGAGTCTCTCATTGTTGAGTTTGAGTCTCTCGAGTCGTCCGATGGCCTCACGCCTGAAGACTACGAAATTGTAGCCAATACTGTATTCCCTTTTATTCTCAATGAAATGACGAACCTTTCTGAGTATCCCTTGATTGCCACTTTAACTAATGATAAATTAACTAATAATTTAAAAATGGTTAATAATGATTCACTAGATAAAGAAGCAGACACATTAAATGAACAATATATCAAAGAAATCTTCAAGCAGGTTGTTCGGAAAGAGGAAAATCGAGCCCAAGCTACCGAAGAGGTTTTGACAAGTGTGAATCTGGGAACTGCGGAAGAGCCTAAAGAGACGCAGATTGGTAGTTTCTTTGAAGGGACTGAAAGGGACGCTCTGATTGAGCTTTTAAGGGAATTCGTGGATGTGTTCGCATGGTCCTATAAAGATATGCCAGGCCTCGATCCTTCCATAGTTGAACACCGGATACCTCTTGACCCGGAAGTCAAGCCAGTGAAGCAGAAGTTAAGAAGAATTAAGCCCGAATGGTCCCTACAAGTAAAAGAGGAGATAGAAAAGATGCTCAGGGCAGAGTTCATCAGGGTCATTGAGTATCCTACATGGCTTTCCAACATAGTAACGGTGACCAAAGCCAACGGAAAGATCCGATGCTGCGTAGACTTCAGAGATCTGAACAAAGCTACTCCAAAGGACGATTTCCCCCTGCCAAACATCGACATCCTGGTGGATTCCACAGCCAACCATGAGGTTAAGTCCTTCGTCGACGGTTTTGCCGGTTACAACCAAATTAGAATGGCAGAAGAGGATCAAGCCAAAACAGCCTTCACGACCCCTTGGGGCACATACTGCTACACGGTCATGCTGTTCGGACTAAAGAATGCTGGGGCTACGTACCAGAGGGCAGCTACAGCTCTGTTCCATGACATGATCCACAAAGAAATTGAGGTCTATGTGGACGACATGATAATACACTCCAGAGGATCAGATGGCCAGCACTTTGCTGATTTGAGAAAATTCTTCGGCCGCCTCCGAGACCACGGCATGAGGCCCGAATCCGGCCAAATGCACCTTCGGTGTAAGACGAGGCAAGGTGCTAGGATATATGGTGACAGAACGGGAATCGAAGTAGACCCCCAGAAAATCAAGGCCATAGTCGAAATGAAGCCACCAGGACAACGACGTAAGTGAAATCCTTCATGGGAAGACCGCAATACATAAGTCGCTTTGTAAATCACCGACCTCGATTTGCGAGCCGATCTTCAAGTTGATGAAGAAAATGCCTACACGTAATGGACTCCGAATGCCGGCTCGCTTTTGAACAGATCAAGGCGTACCTCGTGAATCCCCGATTCTTTGCCCACCACATCGTGAAAAAGCCACTATTGCTATATCTAAGCATCACGGATACGGCAATTGGGGCTATGCTAGCTCAAGAGAAGAAAGATTCCAAGGTCGAAAATGCCATCTATTTCGTGAGCGTAAAGCTTCAGGAAGCGAACTCAATTACTCGCTTGTGAAAAGACTTGCGCGAGGTTTGGTGCAGGTAGTGGGAAAGGCGAAACACTACATGCGGTCTCACCCGATACATCTCGTCTCAAAGATAGACCCCATCAAATATCTCGTTCGACAAGCCTTCCATCTCTATGAGGTTGGCAAAATGGTCATTCTTTTTGGCTGAATACGACATCACCTATGTTTCAAGGAAATCCGTAAAAAGGACGCATAATGGCGTAACATTTGGCCGATTTCCCAAGTGATGAGTCCCGAGGACCCGAACCTCAATTTCCCGATGATGGAATCTTTGCTCTAGAAGGAGAAAACCGCCGGCAACTCTTCTTCGACTCCGGGCGTCAAACAAAAGGGGGAACGGAATAGGAATGCTTCGGTCGATCCTGCGACGAACACACCCCCATAGCAAGAAGATTGAACTTCAAGGTCACCAACAACGCTGCTTAATATGAAGCATGCATAGCTGGGTTGGAGGCCGCCCTTGAAAGAAATATCAAAGAGTTGAAAGTATACGGTGACTCTGCCCTCATCATCAACCAGGTCTCCAATAAGTGGAAGACCGTGGACACGAGTCTCCGTAAATATCACACTTACATGGAAGAGCTAGTAACTCAATTCAAGGAAATCGGCTTCCATTATTTGCCCGAGAGATCGCAACTTGATTCGTAGATGCTCTGCAACACTAGCCTCCCTCGTTGAAATACCCGAAGGAAAGTCTGTCAAACCATTCGTAGTCGGGAGAAGAGAAAACCCCTCTTATTGCTTTGAAATCGAAGCGGAGGCCGAACAGGCCGGTGATCCACAGTACACACGAGATCTATCAATACCCGAAGAATGGCGAAGATTCCTTCAAAAATGAAGATGGGGAATATAAAGAAGGAATCAAAGCAAAAAGCCTCTCGGCCACAGGCGACTCGCCTCCCACTATGTTCTTTTGGGAAACATGTTGTACAAGAAGCGTTATCAAGGCCCCCTCCTGCGATGTATCGGCAAACAAGAGGCTACGGAACTCATGAGAGAAATACATGGTGGTACCTGCGGCCCCCACATGAATGCTCGAGCCCTGATGCAAATCATGCGAGAATGGGGTACTTCGGATCTCCATAGGAAACCGGCGTATCCAGTTCGTTAGGAGCTGCGACAAATGCCAGCGGTACTCAAATCTTAATCATTTGCCTCCTCACGAGTTATACTGCATGACAACCCCTTGGCCTTTCGTCACTTGGAGAATTGATGTCATAGGCAAAATCACACCACCAGGCAGCAACGGCCACGAATTCGTCCTGGTAGCTGTGGACTATTTCACCAAATGGGTTGAAGCCAAGTCCTACAAGGTCCTCAACTCAAGGAAAGTATCCCTCTTCATCAAAGAAAACATCATATGCAGATACGGGTTGCCAGCCAAAATCATCTCAGATAATGGATCCCACTTCGAAGGGGAATGCGACAAGTGCCGGCGCGGAATTCGAATAACCCGTCACAAGTCATCTCCCTACAGGCCCCAAACCAACGGAGCCGTCGAAGCAGCAAACAAGACTCTGGAAAACATCATCCGGAAAATGGCTGTCCGAGGCAGAGATTGGCCCGAGAAGCTACACCTGGCACTCTGGGGCTATAGAACATCCGTCAGAACGGCAACCGGGGAAACACCATTTGCTCTTACCTATGGGATGGAAGCCGTACTCCCAATCGAGCTAGAAATCCCTTCACTCCGGGTACTGTTGGAAAGTCAGGTCAATGAGGTCGAATGGCTCCAAAGTCGCCATGATGAATTGGCCCTGCTAGATGAACGACGATTGAAAGCCATGGAACATATTCGAGCTTACCAAGGGAGAATGGCCAGAGCCTTCGACAAGAAAGTGAAGCATCGGGAGATCCGAGAAGGTGATCTTGTTTTGAAAGAGAAGCCCCCAGTCCGTATCAACCAACTTGGCAAATGGGAGCCTGTCTGGGTCGGGCCATACATCGTCCAAAAGATCTTCTCCGGAGGAGCCATGCAAGTTGCAGACCTCGACGGAAATCCCTTTGTACACCCAGTGAATGGTGACAAGCTGCGCAGATACTACGCGTAAAAACCGAGTCAAAAAAAGAAAGAAAAAAAAGAGAGTGCTGAAAGAGTAATACCCAACTAGGTTGAAAACCCGAAAAAGGGCGGCCTGGGTAAAAAACAGGGTTGCACCAAAACAAAAAAAAACAAAAAAAAAAAAAACCGGGTCGAACTACGGAGACCTGAGCCCTTCTGTCCGAAGGGAACGTAGGCAGCCGGAAACGGTTCGGTCTAAAATACAAATAAAAGTCATACTTTGACATCAATACACTGATCAGACCATGAAAGCGTCTCGAAAAACTCTAAAGCAATTCACATATTCATTACAATTAAAAACTTTTTGATGAGTCTAAGCCCGGTTCACTCCTACGAATTACAACCTGCTGAAAGAAACTAAAATACATAATCAAACTAATGTGTCTGCTACAACAAGAAAGGGATACTCGAAAAACTCGAGGTCACTCTAAGCCGCTCGTACTGGCTTCTCCCCTCTTCTTCCCCCTTCGAGTCTTCTTCTTCTGAACAGGAAAAATGTCGGACTTCCTCCTACCAAGCTCTGGTATAGGAACAGGATCTATCAAACCAGCCTCTGTCAGGGCCTTAGTGGCCCTAGCATCATCCCTCATCTCCTGTAGCCGAACTGGTAGCATAGGAGTCCTCCTCTCCTGCCTCTTGACATAAGCCTCATAGTCGGTCACAACATCTCCGCTCCTATCATGAGGGTTGGCCCTCACCTCGGCCCTCCTCCTCTCCGAAACTGTCAGGTCCTCCGCACCCACAATGGCCTCACGCCGTCTCAAAATAGCCATCTGAGTCTCCCCCAAATGCCTCTCGTACCAATCCAGGTACCAAGTGGTCAAGAACACAGGTCTCGGACACCTGAGGATAACCCGAGGAGGAAAGACGGCATACCTCCATACTCGGGAAAGAAATGGAAACACCGAAGGATCATCCATAGAAGCAGAAGCCACCACCCTGGTGGCTATATCATCAAAGTCCTCCAAAGGAACCTGCTCCAAACCGAACTGTCTCAGAACCAAAGCCGAAATGTAAAAGCTGGACTGAGAAAGCCCCTGAAGCATAACCACGGGAGATCCGTCCTGAAGCACTCTCCGAGTCTCCACCCGCCAATGAGGCACCGACCATCTGATATCTTCAGTCCGACGACTAGCCATCCAACGCTCCCACGAGCCCTGATCATCAAAATTCACCAAAACCCCTCTCCTGGCAAATGTCCAAGGCTTGATCATATCAGAAGTTTCCCGAAGAACCCCCCGCGCTCCATCGGCCACAGGGGTCAAAAGAAACGGATCGCCCGTGCATATACCGTCTCCGTAGCCACTGTCGAGAGCATGAAAAGTCTCTCCCAAGATCAAAGGTACAACGTCTCGCCCAAGCGACAGGTGAACGACTACATCTAGCGAGCCCGATGACGAGATCCCGAAAGAATAAACCATGAACAAGGTCCCGAACATGCAAAGTGCAAAGGCATCCCAATAGGCATCGTCAAACAAGCCTAAGCCCCTAAATCTATCGGGAGACCAGAAATTTTAAAATGATCGGGACCACAGATCATACCTTGTGCTTGCTCCAGGGAAAGATGAAGAAGGTTGCACAACTTGTCAACAAAAAGAGGCTCCTCCGGGCAAAGGAAGTGCAATCTCCTCCACCTCAGGACCACCAAGCAAAGCCCGAAATTCTTCAACAGTCGGGACCATTTCATTGTAAGAGAAGCAAAAAACATGCCTTCTAGTGTCTCAAAATGAGGAAGAAGCTCTCAAAAGATCATAATCCGGAATCAATTCCTTGAGAGACCACAAGCATCGTATCTTGTACCTTTCTTTAAAGAATGACCTCCTCTCATGCATAATCTCCCGAGACCACTCTTTAAACTTGTTGAAGAATCGCATTTGAGAATTTTGGGATAATTTGGGTGGGTTTTGCATGCTCACAATTCTCTCCATGGTTTTTCTCTCCTTCTTCCCGAAAATGGCTGTTTGAACTGGTGGTTGAATAAGGTGTTTGAATTTGAAATTAAGGAAAACCAGATCTGAAGCAAAATTAAAGGACAGTGTCAGATTCCTGTCTTGTCCGCGCGGACATAATTGCCACCCTCAAAAAAATCTGCAGCAGTTCAAACTGCTGCACCACGGAGGAATATTTTCATCCCGGTTGCTCGAAACCTGTGCAAAGCCTGCCCAAACAGTTCACATACCAAACATTCACACCCTTACCCAAAAACCGGGCTCATGCAACATTTACATGCATTAAAAAAATCAAAAAAAAGGTAGGTTATTACATTCCAAAAAAAAAGAAAAAAGAGAAAAGCAAAAAAAATGTGCATAAAATGTATCTGTCTGAATAAGTACTATCCCGGCCCAGTCCCAAATCAATCTCGAAGTCAATCAATCCTCGGTGGCCGGTGCTTTCCCCTCGACCCCTCTTGCGGGTCGGGCCCGCCTCCTCGGTAGCCATGAATGTCTCGGGCTCAGAATCATCGTCCTCGGCTCCGGAAGAAGGCTCGTCAGGACCAATCGGCACGCTCTGATACGGCAAACCAAGATCCGCAAAGAATTCATATCCGAAGGTGAATGCGTCGGACTCTGGACGTGTGAAGAAGACCCACCGTGATGCCGTACATGCCTGCCCCTGCCGTACGGATCCTCGAGAATGACGTGGTCCAAAGGCAAGCACCACGCCGGGATCTATGAGAGGAGAAAGAGGAGTCCAGGAAGAACGCTCGTAAGGCTCGGGGAAGTCTCCCGCTCGACAGCGCCGGCCGTGCTCGCCTCGCTCTAGCCTCGAGGGGCTCCACAAGCAACCATCCTCCTAATGAATCTCTTAGCCCCGATCACCCGCTTCGTCGCCTTCTCCACGACCACCTCCGGAAACTGCACGGAAGCAAATGCGTCAGAAATAATTGAGGCGAAAAATGATGACAGGAAAGAAAGGAAAAGACAGAAGCAAAAAAAAGAAGAGGTGGGAAGGAGAAGCCATACATTCATACCCGGACGAGGCTGAAAAGCTCGTGGAAGCCGCTCAGGCTGAGGGATCTGCACCCTCAATCGGACCCCATCCTGGACATATGAAAAGTCCGTCCGCGGGTACCGTACGATCCCTACCCCCTCTCTCTCAAGGACCTGGGGCATCTTCAACCTCCTCAAGATAAATACCGGATACTGCTCAATCGCCACGAATGTCGAGAAGTGCTGGCCACCTCAATAATCGCCCCAGGTCTCCGACCTCTCGCTCGGATGCATCATGTCGGCGGGAGGTTCCACTGGAGCCATCAAAGGCGAGTTCACGCCATGCTGGCGCGTCACCCTCTCTCCCAGATAATACACGTCGCAAGTCAAGCCCCTCAAAATCCTCCGCTGCACGGTCCATGTCTCGGCACCCTTCAGCTGCTCCACATCGAAGCGGTCCCAGGGATAAAATATCATCCTCTCATCTGTCTCAGCCCTCGTCAAAGGCAGGCACTCCCTGTACTTAAGGGTCGTGCGCCCCTTAGAACCTATCTTATCCCGGGCATACTTGGACCAAGAAAGCATGGCCGGATACGCCCCGATGTACTCCGTCGGCTGCCACCACATCGTGACGTGAAAGAACTCCAGAGCCCATACCTGCGAAAGGGAAAAATCCCATCAATCCGGTGCAAAAAAAATGAGGAATACGTGCTTAAATAAAAGAGAGAAAGCAAAAAGAAAGCTCGTACCTCCAGAGGAAACTCGAAGCATGTCAAAGAGCTGACGGCCTTCCGGCTATATCGATCCAAGGCAAAATAGAGCTCTGCAGCCCTGCCTCTCCCCAAGAGACCTCCCCAGCCATCTCCACATCCTCCAAACTCCTCAGCAAAGCAAACATCGCCGTCCCCTCAGCGTGTCCAAAAAGTGTGCTCGAAAAGGCAAACCACAAGAAAGCCCTGGCAATCTGCACCGCACCCACTCTCTCGTCCCCAGCCTCGTAATTCCCGATGGTCTCCACGATCTTCCCGTAGACCACGGCATACTCCATCCCCATCCCCTTTTTGGGAATGGGAGTAAAGCCCAGAAGCTCCTGCAGGTCCCGATCACTATAGCCGTCTTTCCACTCAATGCTCCGTCCTTTAAAGGACAGGCCAGTAATCGCAGCGTAATCGGAGGGTGTAACCGTGGCCTCGCCCCAGAAAAAATGAAATGTGTGGGTCGCGTCCCACCAATGCTGTGCCAAAGCAAAAATCAGACCCTTGCTCTTGGAGAACTTGACCAACCCCCTCAGGCACTCGATAAACTCATACAGCCCGGTCCCAATGACGATCTGTCTCGGACTCAACAAAGCTCCTCGGCCCAAGACTAGAAGCCGGTCCCACAGAATCCACTGATCCTCGAGTCTTCATCTTGTTCAGCTGCTGCGTCACAAAGCGATCTCCACCCTGCAATTGAAAAAAAAAAAAAAAAGTCAAAAAAAAAAATTTGCATTCAAAAAAAATTTGCATTAAAAAAAATTGCATTCAAAAAATTTGCATTAAAAAAAAATTGCATTAAAAAAAAAGAGCATGCACATGCATCATAGACATAAAATTTTGAAAAAAAAATCGGGCAGCATAACGGCATACAATGGACTCAGCCCCATTTTTCTTGCACAGAGGAAAAGAGTTTTTAACAATCACCATTCATTCATGCATGAAGAAAAACATTCATACATTGAGTCAACGGGAATAAAAACTCCGTCTCATTTTTCATAAAATAACATACATCCAATCAACGGAATCAAAAATCCGTCCCACTTTACAAAAAAAAAATCCTATGCATACATTCATATCATTCATCATCCCATTACAAAAAAAAATAAAATCCTACAAGAGTGCATACATGCATACATTCATGTCCGTCCCGGATTCGGGCGAATTCCTTATCATTTCATATTTCAAAAAAAAAATGGCAAAATGCCCATTCTTTTCAATGATATGAGAAAATGGGAGTGATTTGAGAGTATTTGGGGTGATTGAAGCTTGGGCTTGTGTATGAATGGGAGTGATTTGAGAGTATTTGGAGTGAGTGGGATTTGGGAAAGATTCAAGAGAAAATGGTGGCAATCTAAGGACTCCCACTGTTTCTCTCTATTTTTCGCCAGAGTGCTGTTGCTGTGAGTGAATTGTGTTGTGGCTCCTTATTTATGTGACTGAAGGCCTCAATTTATAGCCCTCTGAAATTGGCAAAGTCATCCGCGCGGATCAAACCCTTAGCGTGCACTGTTCATTAATTACAGCTGCAGGCTTTGGACACAAGGAATATTTTTTTTAAAATTCAAATTAGGGCAAATCAGCTTTTTGTTCCAAATTTCTATTTTTGGTTTTTGACCATTTCTTTTGCTTTTTTGATTCTTTTCCTTGGTTTATCTTGAAATGGCAATGCCTAATCTACCCTTGCTTGGTTAGAAATGTTAGGGATTGTTAGAAATGTTAAAACTTTCGTTAATTTTCTAACGAAAATACTAACAACTCAAATTGGAGTACTTACAAAAGGAGAAGGCTATAATTGGAGAGGTAGAGAAGTTGCTAAAGGCGGGAATAATAGAGGAGATTACTTATCCAGTCTGGTTGGCTTGTCCAGTAATGGTGATTAAGGCAAACAAGAAGTGGAGGATGTGTATTGATTTCACAGATCTGAATACGACATGTCCCAAGGATTGCTATCCTTTGCCTAAGATTGACAGATTGGTGGATTCGATTGCGGGGCATAACGTGTTTAGTTTTATTGATGCTTATTCGGGGTACCATCAAATAAAAATGCTAGAGGAGGACAAAGGAAAGACAGCGTTTAGATCCCCAATTGGTAATTTTTGTTACAAAATGATGCCATTTGGTTTGAAGAATGCCGGGGCAACATATCAAAGAATGGTTAACAAGGTGTTCAAGTCGCAGATTGGGAGGAATGTAGAAGCTTATATTGATGATATGGTGATCAAGACCAAAGAGGAAGACCATCTGGTAGATCTCGTAGAAAATTTTGGGAATTTGAGGCGAAATTCAATGAAGTTAAACCCCAGTAAATGTACTTTTGGGGTGACCGCGGGAAAGTTTTTGGGCTTTTTGGTGAATCGCCGCGGCATAGAAGCCAACCCAGAAAAAATTCAAGCTTTGATGGATATGAAGTCGCCCAAGACAATTCAGGAGATTCAAAGGTTAAACGGGAGGGTGATAGCTTTGGGGCGTTTTTGTGTCGCGGTCGGCTGAAAAATGTTTGCCATTTTTTAAAGTGTTGAAAGGAGATCAGAAATTTTCTTGAGACGAGAAATGTGAGGAGGCTTTTAAGAAGGTGAAGAAATATTTGGGAAAGCCGCCAATTTTATGTAGTCCGGAAGAGGGTGATCATTTGTATGTGTATTTGACGGCTTCAGATCTTGCGGTGGCGACAGTACTGGTAAAGGAAGAGGGCGGTAGGCAGAAACCAGTTTATAATGTATCAAAGGCTCTAAGTGAAGTGGAAGCGAGATACTTCAATGCGGAAAAGTTGGCTTACGCCTTGGTGATTGCGACACGAAAGTTGAGAGCCTATTTTTTATCCCACCTTGTCACCGTATTGACCAATGCACCTTTGAGAAAGATTTTGCAGCAGCCAGATTCAGTGGGAAGACTTCTAAAATGGTCAATCGAGTTGACAAAGTTTGACATATAATATGAGGCGAGAAAGGCTATTAAGGCGCAGGCGTTGGCGGATTTCATACTGGAAACCTCTTTCACTTATGACAGAGAAGAGATTGAAACTCCTGGGGCTAAAAAGCGAAAAGCTAAGTCGCAGGATCCAGAAATTGAAGAAGAGCGAGAAAGGCCCGCGGATTGTTGGGAGCTTTATGTAGATGGTTCATCCGCCAAAGATAAAGGGGGAGCGGGAATATCATTGAGTTCACCTGAGGAGGGTTGTAAGCATGAAAAGGCTTTGAGATTCAAGTTCAACGTATCTAATAATCAGGCAGAATATGAAGCTTTAATAGAAGGATTGGAGTTATGCCGAGATATAGGGGTCAAGCAAGTAATAATCCACTCAGACTTGCAACTGATAGTCAATCAAGTGAAAGGTAGGTATGGGGTGGTTCATCCAGTTTTGACCAAGTATTGTGATATGGCCAGGAAAATCTTGCAAAGTTTCAGTTATTGGGAGTTGGTTCAGATAGATAGAGAGAAGAATGAGCGGGCTGATATGTTGAGTAAGGCCGCCTGCGACAAAATTGAGGAGTTACCAAAGAGGATTGTAGTGGAGTTTGTGGAGGAGCCGGCATATGATAGGCCGCTAATTATGGAGGTTGAAGTAAGCGAGAAAGATTGGGTTGGCGAGATGATGGATTATTTGGAGAAATAAGAGTTGCCCCAGGATGAAGATAAAGCAAAAATTGTTAAAAGGACGTCATCAAGGTTTACTGTGCAAGATGGAATTCTATATCGCAAGTCTTTCTCGCGGCCTTTGATGAGGTGTGTGGGACCAAGTAAAGTGGATGAGGTTTTGTTTGAAGTGCATGAAGGGGTATGTGGTGGTCATCCAGGAGCCAGAACACTTGCCAATAAAATTATGTTTCATGGGTATTATTGGCCAACTTTGAAGAAAGATGCTGAGGAGTAAGTTAGGAGATGCGATCAATGCCAGCGACATGCCAATATCCCAAGACAGCCCGCCATGGAGCAGACGCCCATTGTAGCAGCTTGGCCTTTCGATATGTGGGGCATTGATCTCATAGGGCCTTTCCCTAAAGCTAAAAGGGGAGCTCAGATGATTGTGGTAGCGGTGGATTATTTTACGAAATGGACAGAGGCTAGAGCGTTGACTTCCACTACTGAAGATCAGATCATAAGGTTTGTGACTGAAGAGATTCTTTGCCGCCATGGAATACCGCGAGCTATCATTTCTGACCATGGGCCGCAGTTCAGGAAAAAGTTTCATGGTTTTTGCTCAAACTTAAATATCAAACACTGGCAGTCTGCGGTTTACAGGCCGCAATGTAATGGACAAGTAGAGGCCGCCAACAAGCAAGTCTTGGAAATCTTATGTAAGAATCTAGAAAAAAGGGGAGGTGCTTGGCTTGAGGAGTTATCTACGACACTATGGTATGCCAGAACAACTGTGAAAGGGTCAACAGGCGAGACAGCATTTGCACTAACATATGGTTCTGAAGCAATGGCTCCTGCAGAGATGGGGTTGCCAACTCATAGGGTAACTTACTATGATGAGGTGATGAATGGTAGCAGAAGGTGCAGCGAGTTAGATTTGTGTGATGAGAAAAGGCTCAGGGCAAGGTTGAGAATGATTAATTATAAGCAAAGGATGAAGGCACAACATGACAAAAGGGTGAATAAGAGGTCATTCAGCGTGGGAGATTGGGTATTGAGGAGTCGCGAGATTAAGGTCACAACAGCGGAATTTGCCAAGTTAGATCCAAAATGGGAAGGTCCTTTTCAAATTGCTAAAGTCGTGCGAGAAGGGACATATCACTTGAAGGAGGAAGGCGGCAAAGACATCCCGAATGCTTGGAGTGTTGATCACCTTAAGCGATATTATCATTGAAAAAGATAAGGGTAATTTATTTATTTAATATTATGCTTGTTAGAATCATTTCAAGATTGACTATTATGAATATATGGAGATTTTACTTATGAATGAAAGTTATACATGTCTTGAAAATGCTGAATGAAATGAAAGTATGAAATTTTATGACTTAAATTTGTCTTGCTTTTATTGTATTTTGTTTTACAATAAAGTTTATGTGGTAAGCCGCTAAAAGCAGAAAAGGTAAGTCGCTGGGAGTAAAGTTGCCTAAAGACAACTTCACTTTTTCGATGGGAGTATAAATATATAGTGTTATCTCGCCAAAAATACAAGAAGGTAAAGGGTTTTTGATGAATTATCAAAACAAATTGGCGGAGAAAGAGAAAAGAAGGAAAAGCAAGCTGCATGAAGCTACTAAGAAAGAAAGTCCATCTCGCCTTTATGGCATGTAAAGATGTGACTATAAACAAGAAAGTCCATCTCGCCTTTATGGCATGTAAAGATGTGACTATAAACAAGAAAGTCCATCTCGCCTTTATGGCATGTAAAGATGTGACTATAAACAAGAAAGTCCATCTCACCTTTATGGCATGTAAAGATGTGACTATAAACAAGAAAGTCCATCTCGCCTTTATGGCATGTAAAGATGTGACTATAAACAAGAACGTCCATCTCGCCTTTATGGCATGTAAAGATATGACAATAAACAAGGAAAGAAAGTATATCTCACCTTTATGGCATGTAAATATATGACTATAAACAAAGAAAGAAAGCACATCTCGCCTGAATGGCATGTAAAGATGTTGCTAGAGGAAAGAGAAACATATCTCGCCTGTATGGCATGTAAAGATGTTGCTCAAGGAAAGAAAGCATATCTCGCCTCTATGGCATGTAAATATGTTGGGGCATAAAAGAAATTATTCTAAGTAAAAGTCATGAAGAAAGCAAGGATGAAATTAGTAAAGACAAAGATCAGCAGTAATACAAGCCGCGACATGTGCACTATAAGTAAAGTCGCCTAAAGACGACTTCACTTTTTCGATGGGAGTATAAGTATGGGGTACCTGTTGTGCAAAATAAAGATTTTTGATGAATTATCAAAATAAATTAAGTAGCAAAGGCGAGATATAAATGTAAGAAAAATAAGGATGACATAAAGTTAAGGGGGCAAGCTCAAAGGCCGCGAATAAAATTGTATCAAGGCACGCAGGCCTAATAAAGAGCAAATTGTTGAGCCATGCAGGCGGCTTACAAAAGATGTTCAGAAGAAACAAGTTAACAAAGAAATAAGTCAGACGTCAGGTTCAGTTGATGGAGCTGGTTGGGTAGATTCAGAAGCCGCCAAAGCGAGACTCTTTGCATCATCCAGGAGTTTGTGCTTGTGCTCAAGTTGATCGTTCCATAAAGCAATGACATTTGGAACCTGAATAGGAGCGGGATTCCAAGCCTCCTTGCCCAACAATGCATCTTCCGCCGCGAGATCTGCAAGCTCATCAGGAGAGTAAGGGACCAGAGGATGCCCATGGCGACAAACCTCACTAAAGATTGGCTCTGATCCCCACTTAGCAAGACGCTCAATAGTGATGGCTAGTATTTCGGCAGCATCAGCAGCTGCAGCTCTCATAACCTGCAAAGATGATTGATCACCAATGTCGAGGTTGTCTTCTTGAAGTTTGGCTATGTCATTTTTAAGGGCAGTAATCTCGGCAACTTTTCCAGTAACTTCCTCTTGCAGTTTAGTAATCTCGCTTTGAAAAAATTGAACATCAGCAGCATGAGTTTTCTTTAAAGTTTCATTCTCGCCTTTAAGCTTGGCAATATCTTCGTTGGCAGTGCTGAGCTCCTCTTTACATGATTCAAGGTTGAACAGGGAAGAGGTCAAGTTTGTCTTCAAAGTATCCCGCTCTTTCCCCAAGGTGGCAATGGTGGCATCCCGCCTTCCAACCCGATTGCGAAGGGTGTCCTTATCCTTCCTCAGAATTTGGTTCGCAATATCCAAATTTTTTACTTCTTTAGAGAGACGAGTGTTTTTCTCGTTCATTCCCATTATAGAAGCTCCAATCTAAGGAAAATGAAATGTGTGAGTTAAGAACAAAAATGTACAAAGTCAAAGATAATCAAGGAAAGAAGGAGCGACATACCAATGAAAGATGAATCCCGGCGTGATAGGCGGCATGATCTACATCCATGTCAGCTACTTGTCGCACTTGGACAGGATCACAAACCCGGATCAAGGCAGAACTACCCAACAAACACTCCTCCACATTGCGAGTCTCATTAATAAGGCCCTTCAAGCATGGAACTCTAGCAGTCTCTCTACTCAATTCATAAAGCCCTTCAAACTCAGTGGGCTTCACGAAATACTCTTGAAGCCAACTTGGAATGGGAAGACCAACAGAAGTACTTAGGTCAAGGGGGGTTGGAGGCGAAGGAGGAAGATTAGTTAAGTCGCAGATATCAACTTCGCGAGTTGGAGGAGGAGTCGCACCTTGGTTAGGTTCAGAAGTATCAATTTCGCGAATTGGAGAAGTGATTTGAGTAGAGCTTGAAAGGGGAATCTCATTTGTTTCTCCCACATTTAAATCGTCAGTTGACAAGACAGTATTTGGCGGGACATTTCCTTCAGCAGAGGTGAGGATTTGAGCATTCGCAGTAACTTGGGCTGAAGAAGGAGCGACATTCGTAGCAATAGTAGCGACATTAGTGGATACCGCAGCGACTCTCTTCTGTCGCTTAGAGCGGCTGTCTGGGTTGGTTGGTTTGGCTCTGGACTTGGATGAACCCTGGGATTTCTCTAAGGCAATCTCTTCCGCGTCAGTGCCATCGCGAGATAGAGGCAGCGGAAGATTGGCAGGAAGAACAACGAGAGAAGTATCCCGGACACTGGCTACCCTTTTCCTTCTTTTATCAGTGTCAAGGTTGGCAAGTTGGCGGCTTTCCATTGATTTAGCTCGATGATCTGGAGACAAAGAAAAAGAAAATTAAAAAGTTAAAATTATTTAAGCGTGAGCCAAATTGAAATAAAGAGAAGGTAAAAGAAGAGACATACAAAGAATAGCATTTTTTGCGGGACATCTACGAGAGCCATTGCACAACTGACTTTCTTGAGCGTATTTGTCGCCCGTATGATGCTCCCAACCATCAAAATAAGTGTGAACTATTGGGACTCGCGGCGGGATAAGAGACAAGTTGTCCGCAATTCTAACCTGATCGAGAAGTTCTCTATTCCGCAAGATACCCCTCCAAGAGATAAGAGGTTGAGGAGTATTATCAGGGGAATTTGCGGGAATAGCAATGACTGCTTGAATGGCGGCACGCAGGGCTTTGTCGCCCACAACTGAGGCATCTCGGGTTTCTATTTGAGGTTTAATGGGAAGAAGATCAGCGGGATGAGACCATCCAATGCGGGAAACAATAAAAAGAGGGTCGCTCAACCATTCATGAACTTTGGCCGGAAGAGGAGTCAGAATTTTGGGACCTCGTTGGTACTGAAGGGAAAGGCGGGTTTCCTCTCTTTCATCATCAAGCTTAGTTGTTTGCTTATAACCTTTAAATAAACTGACCAAAGCCGTGACAGTAGGTTCCTTATTCAAGGCGCGACAAACAATAATGAAACTAATGATGATTCTTATGGCGTTGGGATGGATCTCAGTAATCATGGCTTGGGCTTTGTATAAAACTTCACAAAGAAAAGGATCTAAAGGGATTCTAAGGTCGGCATTAAGTTGGGAGGGAAAAACGACTATGCCATCTCGCATCTCCCTTAGATGGGCGAGAGAGGTGTTCCCTTGGTAGTCAGAGATGTGGTAGTTGATGTGGTTTATGTTGTAAAGAGTGTGCCAGGAAGTGATGGGATTAGGTGCTAGGGATCTCGCAGCCGGGTTAGAAGAAGCGGAAGTTGATCCCACCTCCGCATGAAGGGGGTTGGAAAAAAGGTTACCTTCAGTCAGCGGGATAGTTTGTACCATGGAAGTAGAAGGGATGGCAGATGTCGCAGCAAGAGGGGATGTCGCTTCACCAGCCATCTCGTTAGGTTCACTTGAAGAAGAAGAAGATATGACAGATTTGTAATGCATCCTATGCTTTGAATAAGGGTCAGCGACATAATTGGATTCAGAGGAATCACTTAAGTTGGGATCATATTTGTCCTTTAAATATCAGACTAATTTTAAGTTAGAAGTAAAAATGTGAGACATAGGGGCTGAAGTAGGAAGAAAGAAGCGGCCTTGAATTTCAAGAGAGTTAATCACAGCGGGATCAACCCAGTTTTCAACAAGCAACTTAACTATGCGGCTTTGGGAAATCTCGCCCAAGTAGTCCACAAGCGTCTATATAAGCCGCCTGTGACGCGACATCTACCATACTTAACCTGCCTAGCACAATTTTTGTATCTAGCCATGCTAAAGGATTGGGAATAAATTGAAGAGACAAAAGAAAATGCGGGATAGTAAAAGAACTTAGAAAGTTTGGGGAAATAAAGATCGAAATCTAAGGGGCCGTTTGGTTCGGTGGAAAAAAAGTGAAGGAATGGAATGGTCAATGGAATTGAATTCCTGAAGGAATTGGAATGAAAAAAAACTGGTCAAACCCCTCCGTTTGGTTGACACGGAATGGAATGAAATTGTCATTCAATTCCTTGGCAAATCATGTTTGGTTTAAAAATACAAATTATAGGAATGGAATGAAAGCATATAAAATGACCAATTTACCCTTCTTTTAAAAAAAAAAAAAATTTGGGGTGGGGGGGGTAGGGCGGGAGGTATGCAAAAAAAAAAAAAAAATTTTTGTGGGGTGGGGGGGTGGGGAAATTTGGATGGGGGGTAGAGGCGGGGAGGTATAAAAAAATTGTGGGGTAGGGGTGGAAATTTGGATGGGGGGGTAGGGCGGGGGTATAAAAAATTCGTGGGGGTGGGGGTGGGGGATGGATGGGGGGTAAGGCAGGGGGTATAAAAAAAATTCGTGGGGTGGGGGAATTTGGATGGGAGGAGTAGGGCGGGGTATAAAAAAAATCGTGGGGGTGGGGGGAGTGGGGTGGAAATTTGGATGGGGGTAGGGCAAGGGGTATGCAAAAAAAAAAATTGTGGGGGGGGGGTGGGGGGTGGGTGGGGACTGGATGGGGGGTAGGCAGGGGGGTGGGGGTATTTTGGTCAATTTTTTTTTTAAATTCCATTGCCAAGGGAATTGGCAATTCCTCCCATATAAAGAAGGAATTCATCATTCCATTGGAATGAAAAAAATTAAAAAGCTTCAAACAAACAAGGCAAAGGAATTGGGGGAATGGAATTGGGCATTCCATTCCCCCACTTTACCCCCAACCAAACGCCCCCTAAAGGTTTAAGGAAGTTGAACGGTTTTTGAAGAAGAGTTACCTGAAAGTATGAAGAATCGCCGGAGATAATCAAGAATTTCTGGGTAAAGACAAAAGGGGATCCAACTCAACTTAAGAGCAGTAAACAACGAACGAAATTACACCAAAGGGACGGATTTGGGAAGGAAATCTGGAAAATAACTTCACAAAAGGAAGAAAGGTTCGCCGAAGTTACGTGATATAGTGGCCGAAAAACGGGGTTAGGGTGATTGAGAAACAAGAAGGTAAAAAGTGAAAATGAGGAGGGGGAAGAAGTATTTATAGGAGAAGTGAAAATATGAATTGATTGAAATGACAGTTATGGTAAAAATTTTAAATTTTCCCTATCATAATTTGGCACGGTTTTCAAACGACGGCACATTAAATTTTGGGGGCCCGCCAGAAATTTGACATGTGTATGGATATTGACCACCAAACTCTTGAGCTTCCTGGAGAAGGAACGAAGTGTCGCGAAATATATTACAGTTAAACATCAAGTTTTTGGCGAGACCATGAATGAATCTCGCCTCAAACTTAGGGGCTTCTGATGCTGCCCAAAAATAAGAATTTGGCCTATACAAATCTGTAGGCGAGAGATGGCCAAGCAGGGCCCAAATCGGGATAAAGGCCCAAGAAGAAAATAGCGACAGATGTAGTCCAGTAGGTATCCCGCGGGTATGTCCAAGGTGTCCCGCCAAAATCGCCTAAAAGGTAAGCAACGAGATAACAGAGACGAGATAATAGGAGATGAACGGCGAGATAATGGGATGAGGCGGCAGGATATTTGGTTTATTATTATACGGCAATGGGTGGATTCTAGTGGACGCGACATATAAGAGGCGGCATATAAATATCTACGAAATGGGACCCACTATAACGGTTTTGCATTGGGAAAAGTTACGTGTGTCAGAGAAAAAGCGTCACATGCTTTGGGTTTATTCTTTTTGTTGTGTCCATGAGCCAATGAAATGATGACACGTGGAGTGAGGGGTTAACCGTTGCACGAGATGGCACGTGAGGATAGCATGTGCATGGCACGAGGGGAAGGAGGTATATATATGAGGGATCGTCATCCCTCCAGAGGTATGCCCACATACACATACAAAGCACCTTTCCTTATTGTTCATAGATTCGTGATAAACGGAGACTTATCCTCACGCCGGAGGGGCTACGCTGGAGCCGCCCCCGGATTAGTTCACGTTGCTTTGGTGTGCAGGCGAGAAGAAGGAGCCGAGTTAACTGGATTGGACTACATCGATTTTGTTGCCATTGAGGAAATTCCTGGCAACATCAAGATGTACTTCTATAAATATATATAAATTTAGGGGTTATTTTTTTAACATAATATTGAGAAGTAATTGAATGGACTTACACGTAGAGCCCTCAATTTGGCTTGTTACTGTCGGGTCAGTCCATCCCACCATGTAATAAGGGTGAGTTGGGTTTTAAAATTAATAATTCAAATAAAAGTAAGCTAATTTGGGTTGACCCATACGGGTGCGTGCCAAAACTGGTTCGAGGCGGGCCAGTCCACTATATTTTTTTAATTTTTTTTTGCCACAAAATGACATCATTTTTAAGTGAAAACTATAGGGCTATATCGACCTTGTGGACTCGATCTTTGAATCGTGAAGTGAGAGAGACTCGAGAGAAGTAGAGAACAGAAACAGAGAAATCCTAAAAAGACGTCGCCGCCCTCGTACTCGTTTCCATTGCCCCATCGGTGAATTGCATCATGACCACTAATTCATTGTCGTTACTGTTTCTGATCCACACACGTGTATTTCTCTCTCTCTCTCTATTTTTATTGATATGAATATTTATTTATGAGATCATGATTTATCTATCTTTGTTTATAACAATTTGCATAAATTATACTTGTGTTGCATGATTGAGAATTCATTTATCTTGATATAAATCTTTGTTTGTTTTTGTTTGACTGTTATGATTTTTTTTTATATTTTGAAATATTATTGTGTTTGACGGTTTGTTTTTGTTTAACTATTATAATTTTTAATTTCTTTTTGTATCACTTTATGCACAATTTTATATCCAAATTTTATTTATTTGATTGAATAATCCGACTCACCAATCCAAAATGGATTGGCTCAGCATTTTAGATTTTTACTTACCATAAAAATTATACAAGTTTTGATGTTTTTGTTAAGGAATAAGAGCTATCAACAAGTAGAAATCTCAAGGATGTGGAATTGTTGTCCCAAGGCTTTTGCTACATCGGCATTTTAAGGGCGAGATTTGACTTATTTTTCCAATTTTTTTATAATATAAATGATTATCATAAGTTGAATATACTAGACACCGATACAACGAAACGAAGAGTTACCTTCGGCGCTCTATCGCCCAAACCAAATAATGCGATGTGAAAAATTTAATACCAAATGTAAAATTGTTTGAACGAATATGAAACAACTTTTTGTTCTAAAATATGATGTAAATATTTTAGTACTATATATAAAACTTTCACAAAGAATGTGATATTTTTTATATTGTGTAGCACACTTTTTAATTTGTATATACTGTTATCTAATTTTCTCATTGAAGGGTTGCATCTAAGTAATGATGCAGCGGTTCGAAATCCACTAAACATCTAATTTATGTCGGTCATTTTTTAAAAATATACTCCCTCCGTTTCAATCGAAGTTTACGGTCAAAGGAAAATTTGTCAACTTTCTTGTAATTTGACAAAAAATTCATAGAAAATCTGATTATCCGAATAAAAATCTCGGATTCACTACTACGAATACTCTTAAAAATAATTTTAAGTTTTTCATTTGAATAATCAATTTTCTAGAGTGGGACGTTACTTTAACTTTAAACTAGTGCTACATTCGTGCGTTAAAAGCATGGATAAAAAAATATTTCAAAGAAAGTTAGAAATAATAGGAGAAGTTGCTTTCCATAGAGCACGTCTTAGTTAAGGATCTATTAAAAGTCTTAGTTAAGGAGTCATTTGGCGATAATTAGGTGCCCTAGGTGTGACTTAGGCGTGCCCAACACCAAGAAAGCTGGTGTTGACTAAGGAGTCCCAAAATTTATACTATTCAATTTTCTAGCACTTCAATTCCTAGATGATGTGGGATTAATATAACATTTGATTTTCAAATGCCAAAGTCTCTCAATATATACTACTCAATTTTCTAGCATTTCAATTCTTAGACGATGCGGGATTAATATCTCATTTGGTTTTCAAATGCTAAGGCCTCTCAATATATACTACTATATTTTTTAGCATTTCAATTCCTAGACAATGTGAGATTAATATCCCATTTGGTTTTTAAATGTTAAAACCTCTTAATATATACTATTCCATTTCTTAGACGATGTAGGATTAATATCTCATTTGGTTTTTAAATGCTAATGCCTTTCAATAAGAGTCGATCTCTGAAGAAACGCGTTTCTCCATAAGTTATAGAGAAACGTGTTCTGGATATCCATCCCAAAGCTTTTGGATATCCAGAAGCTTTGGAACGGATATCCAGAAAAAAGATTTGGGGCAAAGGCCAAGCTTCTGGATATCCAGAAGCTTTGGAACGGATATCCAGAAAAAAAGGTTTGGGGCAAAGGCCAAGCTTCTGAATATCCAGAAGCTTTGGAACGGATATCCAGAAAAAAAATTTGGGGCAAAGGCCAAGCTTCTGGATATCCATCCCAAAGCTTCTGGATATCCAGAAGCCTTGGCCTGCATTGTCGCGCGACAAGTCGGGACGCGTTTCTCCATAAGTTATGGAGAAACGCGTTTCTCCCCAGATTTTACGTTTCAATAAATGGAAAGCTTTCTTGAGAAATTAAGGAGCTATGAAAAGTCTTAGTTAATGAGTCATTTGGCGGTGATTAGGCGCCCTAGGCATGACCTAAGCGCGCCCAACACAAAGAAAACTGGTGTTCACTAAGGACCCAAAGGCCACAAAATTTATACTACTCCATTTTCTAGCATTTCAATTCCTAAACGAAGTGGGATTAATATCCCATTTGATTTTCAAATGCTAAGGTCTCTCAATATATACTAAATGTAAAGCTTTCTTGAGAAATTAAGGAGCTATGAAAAGTCTTAGTTAAGGAGCCATTTGACGGTGATTAGGCGCCCTAGGCGTGATCTAGGCGCGCCCAACACCAAGAAAGCTAGTGTTCACTAAGGAGCCAAAGGCCCCAACATTTATACATCAAGAAAGCTGGTGTTCACTAAGGAGCCAAATGCCCCAAAATTTATACTACTCCATTTTCTAGCATTTTAATTCCTAGACGATGTGGGATTAATATCCCAATTGATTTTCAAATGCTAAGGCCTCTCAATATATACTACTCTATTTCCTAGCATTTCAATTTCTAGACGATGTGGGATTAATATCCCTCAGATTTTTCAAATTTTTATTTCGGATTATTAAAGGGAGTGTGTTTAGTAAATGAGTAATGAACATAGCCTCTATTTAGTCTCGGTTCTAGTTTGAGCGAAAAAATGTAGAGTATGCTGAAGTGCTTTGCACTTCAGCCTTTATATAGTTATAGATTTTTGCGTGGGATTGAGAAAGTATATAATTAAATCTCATCCATAACAGTTGCTCAAAGACCTTAGGCCATTTACAATGGGGTTACTGAAAAAAAAAATTAAATGGTTGAAACCATTGTAACCCCATGTTGAAAACTTTTCAATAGTTGAAAAAAAATTCATTTTGTTGAAAAAATTTAACACCTATTGAATCCATGGAGGGGCCGGCTGAATGGACACGTGGCGCCCTGTGATTGGGCCTTCAGGGCGCGTGTCATACACGCGTCGACAGAGGCGCGTGTGGCATTGGGTTTTTTTGTTTTTTTTTTCTTTTTTCTTGATTGGGACACTTGGCGTCCTCTGATTGGTCACTGATTTTTTTTTTCCAAATTTTCATCCGAATTTTTCAAAGACAATTATCTTATATAAAAAAATAATAATTTTTTTACACTAAAATTAATAATTTTTTTACTCTATAAATAGAGTCCTCTTTCATTTGATTTGGACACACAAAAAATACTATTTTTTCAATATAAATTTCTCAATTATCCTTCATTTTCCAAAAAAAAAAAAACCTTTTTTTTAGCGAAATGTATTTTTCAATGATATACTGTATTACTTTTAATTAAGTATGAAGTGTTTTTTAATAATAATTATCGCCATTTTTCATATTTATTTAATTGCAATTAAAAAAATTAATTAAGTATGAAGCATTTTTTAATTATAAATGATAATAATAATTATTATTATTTTATTAATCATAAAAATAAATAATATAAAATAAAATAAAAGTGGTGGGATATAGAATGATAAGTTGAAAGTGTGTTGAAAAAATGTGGATGTTGAAACCATTGTATGGGTTAAAAATTGAATTGGGTGTTGAATAATTAAGTGGAGGAGAAAGAAGCTGATGCGGAGCATTTTAAAAGGTGTTAAAAAAATAAAAGCGTTGAAACTATCGTAGATGATCTGAGGACAAACATTAATTAATGGGCCAAATGTGAGCTCTATTCCCTAGAGCTCTATCCTAGGTGGATTGCCAACTAGGCAAAGAGAGGAAAGAGAATTCATCAAAGGGTTTATATATCAACCGGTTTATACACTGACGCATTTGTATTTTTTTTTTTTTTTTTTTTTTTTTTGCAAATTGCACATTTTGTTTTAAAATATAGTAATTTATTGACCCAAAATAATTGTTTCTTTTTATTTTTATTTTAATAAAATAAATGTAATTATGTTTTTTTTTAAAAAATAATTATTCCTAAAAACCTTTTGAAAAGGTTTATAAGTGTAGAGAAAAAGAGTTGTTAAAGATTTATATAAATAAAGTGATAATGTGACGGAGTTATAACCCCATTAAAAGGGTTTATGAGTAAGAATGCCCGTCGTATTGAACTCATAAATCACAAAGACAATCATTTCCTTACCCTTACACATGTTCATAAATAATGTAGCATAAAAAATTGTGACACACAAAAATATATAAACAGTGGCCTGAACCTTACAAATACATGTTTCATGCAATATAATTTTGAATATTTTCTTCAAGGAAAGCTATAAAGTAGACATAAATAGTACTAGTACTGTAGCAAGCATGCATTATAAGCAGAGATAATGACACTTTTGAGATATGTTTGGCCCTTTTTTTCTTTATATATTTGTCTTCTGTTCTTTTGTCACAAACTCAAGATTCTTAGGGTCAGTGATTCAGGGTACAAGATTTTCCTCTTCCCCTCATAGATTTTATTTTCTTCCTTTATTATTATTAATACTTTTATTACTCTCTCCTTTCCTGAAAGATTATCTCATTTATCATTTTAATTTGTCCCAAAAAGTATGTCTCATTTCTAAATTTAGACATTAATGTTATTGCAAATCTACTAATTAAGGTACAAGAAGGTAAAGCTCTTCCTTAATAATTACAAAATGTACAACAGGACAATATTTTAGGGACGGAGGAAGTATTTTTTTTTTATCATTTTATGCAGTATTTTATAATTTAAGGCACCGAGTAAAATCTATGTTCAGTTATGTAACAGCTTTATATAAATATTGATTCACATATGCAATGCATGGTTTTGAAAATGTCCCTAGTAGTAATATATAAGTATTTTTAATGAGCTGTCTTTATAAGTTAGAAATATCATTTTATTTTTCTTAGAAACACAATACTTTGTATTTGTTTCGCGGTATGATTGCATAAAAAATGAAAGTGAGACAATTATTAGGGGATAGTCAGTGGTGAGGGCCGCGAGGCTAAGGGGTCATTTGATCTACTTCAATTTTAATACTATAAAATTTTTAGAAAATAAAATTTTACTATTAAAAATTATAAATTTATACATTGCCCCCTTAATTTTAAGAAAATTTTACACTAAATTAATATTTTAACCTCCTTTTATATTAAATTCAAATATCTCATCATAATAGTTACTCCTTCCGTCCCATAAAAGGTTACTCATTTACTGTTTTGCGTGAAAAATAAGGAATAATGTTGTTGAAGTAGAAGTTGTGAGTGGGTGGGAGAGAGAATAGTAAATGGATAGTTGTTGTGAGTATGACAAGTGGATCTCATGAATAAAGAAATATTAAAAAGTTTCTTTTTAGGAAAATGTGACTTTTAAATTGATCGCCCTAAATGACAAAATGGATAAGATTTTATGGACGAAGAGAATCTATAGTATAAATGAAGGGTGCTTTTGAAACGAGTTAGCCGAAATGAAGCACTACACTGAGCGAAAATGACTCTTTTCGCCCTCACTATTCACTCCCTTTCCCCGTTCGCCTCCCACCTCAGTATGTCATGCTACACATACATGTTTTTTTTTTTTTTTTTGTTTTTTTTTTTTTTTTTTTTTTTAAGATATATAAAAAAAAAAAAATCTCACGTGACCTTGGACACGGACATGTGCTAGAAAATTTATGTTAATTAAAAAAAAACCCGTGTCCTCGAACACGGGCACAAGTAATAGTATTTTATAAGAATCCTTGACCCCTTCCAAAAAAATCATCACTTAGCCGCAGAAGAACAGTGGATTAGTCATATCCATTATCTATCTAGTTAAGGATTTCATGATTTGAATTATTTACTCATTTTGTTCCCCTTTTCCTTTTTTTATTTGTTCCAAAATAACAGTTATATTTCTAATGAAATTATATTTTAATGCAATTTTAGTACAACACAATATTTGGAAAAATAATTATTTAGATAAAGTTCTATAATTATTTTTTTTAATGACCAAATCAATTGAATTTACAATGAGAAAAGAGATGCCAACTCCACATATGTTGTAGGCTAACTCCAGATATCAATAGTATGACCATCTTTTAAAAAAGTTTCTTTTTTAACATACAACAAATAATGATCTTTCCAATCTAAATTTTGAAACGTATGAATTTCACTTCAAAAAAATACTTGGACAATGACTTAATCTGACATTTAAGAAATTCCAACTTGGATAATATATTGCGTTGAGCAATGGATAATAGAAAACAACAACTTGTTTGTAATTTAAGATAACTAAAACAACAACAAACAAACAAATAAACATAGGCTATCACGAGTAGATGCAATGACTCTCACTTATAGATCTTATTATACAACATACTAATATAATAGAAAACAACAACTTGTTTGTAATTTCAATATTGATACACCATTTAAAATAACATTGATAACAATATTCAATTTTTTAAAAAAATAATTAAATTAATTTGAATTATTGATCAATGTTCAATCACATTTACCGTCACATTTATCACTAAAAAAATTGGACTATCTTTTGGAACGGACCAAAGAATAATAATGTTTTGGTCTAGAATAGTGTACATGTATTATAAATACGAATCAAATCAAATAATGATGAAAAACATCAACACTCACGCGCATATTTTGGATTCCAATTTGTTTCCCTAAAAGCAATTATACCAAATAATTGTGCCTTATGATTTGGTTTATATAATTATTCTTCATAATTACATAAAAAAATGCACATAACTAAAGTTATTCTCCATGTAACATGGTCTCTGATTATCAATTAGTGGCTTCTTTCATTGTTTGAGTGCAAACTAAAGATGAAACAAGGGAAAAAATCTATATTAAATGGTTTGAAACCTTTCTGAAACAATGTCGTTTTATCACAAAACACAAGTATATTAAAAAAAACATGTTAAAAATACTATATTATCCTTAATTATTCATTAATTTAATAATGTTAATTGAAGTTTATTGTCAATGAATACTAAAGGTCAAGTGAATAAAGGATAGAGAAAAATATGAAAAAGATAACTAAAGTGTTGTTGAATATTGTGAAATGACAATGTATTTTAAATAATTTTTTTATTCTTAAACAACAATGTTTTAAAAACATATAGGAAGTATACAATATTGTTCGTTGTTCTTTAGGGTCTTTTCATACATTTACTCGTTTGAGAGTGTCATCAAACTAACATAATGTTGAAAAATATATATTTCAAAATATTGGGCAAAAATTATTAAAACTATTGGATCAAGCTGAAAATTAATCTTAGCAGGTAAAACAAATCTGATTAAATGTCCCTACTATGAAATTAAAAAAAAAAAGGAAAAAGAAAAAAAGGAGAGAGGGACCCACCATTTTAAAGGAAAAACAAAAGAATGGAATAGGACAATGCCCCACAAAATTGATATACAATACAAAATAAATAAGTAGCTTTTTTTAAGATAAAAAAAAAAAAACTATAGTCCACTATAAACAAAGGCCTCAACTTTGGACCAAACATGTCTGCAAAGAAACCTTATTCACATCTTTGGCAGCAATATTAATTTCAGCTTATTCAGTTCCACTTTTCTCTCTTTCCATGCAGTGGGAACAGTTTGGAATGTCCCATACATGTCACAAATGACACCCTTTACAAGTTAATGAGCTCAAATGGCCACCAACTTAACTTGGGTGGTTAATATTCTCAAAAACCAAATTTTCTTAACAAGTAGTCATCGATCCTTGATATTTAGATTTTTCTTTCAAAATTTGTATATTATGCACATCTATAACGTCTTTCAAAAACTAATCGGATGCTCTAAAAGGCCACACTCGTTTTTCATTGCGCTTGAAATTCGTCGAAAATTCAAAGTTGAACATATTTGTGAATCAAAAACTTGAAAAGGTGGTTAGGGTAAGTGGTGTGCAATCTACTTATTTGGTTTCAATTTACATAAATTTGCAAGATTGAAATGATTAGGGCTTTGCACTAACTATAACTATGATATCATAATACTATGCTATATTTTAGACCTTGTGCATGCCCAATTAAACAAAAAAAAAATTATAAATAAAATTATAGGCTATGATTATGCATACATGTTAGCTAGATAGAGTGAATGAATCCCAAGAAAGAATGTAGAGTTTGGCATGTTACTAAAGCAAGACAAAGAAGATCATCTTCTAGGCATACCTTCTTAGGGATTTACAAATATTCCAAAAAAAAAAAGATCTTAAAGGCCAAGGTTAAATTCATATTATTATTATAAATGTGTTTTTTAACAATATATTTACTGACATGCCTTGAATTATACAAAGAAAAGAGCTTTCTCAATATTTTTAAAATGGAAAAATGCATCAAAATCATCAGCCACAATGTGAAGGTTTTTGGTTTCAAAGGTGAAGGGATTGGGAAAAGGTAAAGATGGTCTTTGCTTTTGTTTCTTTTTTATGCTAAAGTTGAGTGACCAATGTCTTGTGGATGGAAAGTGTTTGTGTGAATGAAAATAGTGTTTACATTACACTTAGAAATATGTCGCGTTGCCGATAGAGGGAGGGGTGAATTGTAAAATATATGGGTATTATGGTAATTTGTACAATTTATTTGTTACAAAGTGAGATCCTAAAATGTGCAGCAAAGATTATTTGGTTAAAAGTATTTTAACTTGGTAGAGAATAGAGATCTCCTTTTAGTATTTTATTTATTTCTTTTTATTATGGATCCCATTTTTGCTGTTGAATTCATTGCAACAAATCATAGCTAGTCACTTCTGAATTATATCTATGGCCCCCAAACAAAGTACTTTTACAGGCTGGGATTTCAATAGCCAGTCACTTCTAAGTCCTATATAAGCCCAAATTTTGACAAGGATATGGGCTAACATCAATGGAATCTTAGGGCCATGCAGAGGTTGGAACTTGGGCTATATACATAAATTTCTGCTAAAAAATCAAGTCTTTTCATACCATCTTTTCTTCTTTTGCAAAATTAACAAATAAATAGACAAATATAAAAAAAGGCCTAACGAATGAATGAATCCAATAATCTAGATTTTGTGTAGCTTGACTTGAATTATAGGCTTAGTAACACAATATTGTCATAGACATATAGACCATGAACAACTTTTTATTAAATGGAGGACAATTTATGAGTTTTAGTCACCAAATGTTTGGCACTCCTGACCACATTTTTTTTTGACGTGCTATAGAAATTAAATAGATTGAACAAATTTGACGATGAGTATCACACATATTTCATTTGATCTTTACTGCTCATTATCTCATTATCAAAAGAGACAGACTTTGACTCCGTCTAAATAAAGTAGTCACCGCAGCATAGTAACAAATCTAATGCTGCAACAATGTCATAATGTGACAATAGTGTGATTAATTCGTGTGAGTATGAAATAGAAGTATCACATAGAACTTGATGGGTGAAAATAGTTGGAGATTTTCTTAGAAATCAGCAGATTGTACAGTTCAATATATTTCAATTCAACAAAACAAATGTATATTAGATGCCACTGTGATTTTTTCTCAATAACTCTGTGAGAAATTCTCAGCAAATGTACCTAATAAAGGTTCAAAACTTGAAACATCCAAGCCGGTTTTTGCCACTTGGAATCTTGCAAGTGGAATGTGCTATCTTCGTGACGTGGTGAAGCCAGAGCTCTAGGGTAAGGGGTCAATAATTAACATATTTTTTTTTCATTTTTTTCCACGACTAAATTGTAAATTTTATTAAGGAGACCAAAAATAAAAAATAGGATACAATACATAATTTGTTTAAATGCAAGAACTCTAGTTAGAAACTTTTATTACCTCCGTCCCAAAATATTTGTCTCATTTGACTTTTTTGTTGAACTTTGACCACAAATTTATGAGAGATTAATCATGTTCATGAAATTCTAAAAGTTGTTGTTGATAATATTATTAATGGTGAATCAATAGGAATTTTTAGAATTTCATGAACATAATTAAATTGTCATATATTTGTGGTCAAAGTTCAACAAAAAAGTCAAATGGGACAAACATTTTGGGAGGAGGGAGTACTATTACTCCATCATTCATCCTCCGTAATATATGTCTTTCTAGTTTTCAATCCTATAAGTAATCTACTCCACATTGTTTAGGACATGCGAGGTTGCCTTTGAATATGCTTGTAATTACGCAGACAGAATAGATAGAACTTTGTTTTAGCGATTCCATGTGCCAATCGGAAAACACCTGATCTGCCAAAAATAGACATTCGAGGAAGAAATAGTGTAGAATTTGCCTTTCTAGCAGCATACAGATTGGTTCTTTTTGAAACGTCCTAAAAGCACTCAAGGAGTACGTACCAAAAAATAACTTGCTATTTTCTGCCAAAGATTATCTTTGCTTTTCGAAACGCTCGCTCAAATTCTATCATATCTGTCGACATCTGTAGTAGTTGTTTGTCAGCAAGATAACGATTGGGCTCAATCACTATCAGCATTTTCTCCAAGTTTGGTGATTTTCCCAGCAGAAGCTTGACAAACGCCAATTCAGGTAGCTCACCACATACATTTTCCATCTTCACTAATCTAAGCTGATTCAAGATAACTTCCAAGGAATTTTGTTCTAGAACAGAACTGTTAACAACCTGGAGTACATAGTGATGTATCTGCATAACAGAAAAAAGACGCTCCAATCAGCACAACTTTCATATACTACTACTACCTACGCCCAAAATAAGTTTAGCGTTTTCCTTTTCCGTGTGGAGAAGAGAGTTATAGCATAATTTTATAATGGTACAGACAGTAAAAATTAAAGAAACAACAACATCTGTACCTAAAAGTATTCACCTCAAGTGTAAGCTTTTCCAAGTTTGGAGAGCTTCTGATCATGCATAGAGCATATGAGACTTCAGCTAGTTCCAACGAGTTACTTGAGAAATTTATGAAATTAAAGCCAACGACCATATATGATAGACAGAGGAAAAACACTTGGAACAAGCTGTGATTTTATTGATAACAATCTGAAGAATATATACTGATACATGGAGCTAATCTAGGAGGAAGATTACAACAAATATTCTAAAGTATTATCAAGATATTATACAGATAATTATGGAGTGAATATATATCTAAGTATGGAGAATATCCGGAGGATCCTCATCAATATCTTTACTGTTATCATGCCCCCACAAGATGGACGACCGTGAAGAAAGTCCAATCTTGGAAATCAACTCAAGGAATCGAGCACGCGGTAGAGCCTTGGTCAGAGCGTCTGCCAATTGATCATTCCCAGATATGTGTGAAACTCGTAATTGTTGAGATTGAACATGTTCCCTTACAAAATGATAGTCGAGAGCTAGGTGCTTCATCTTTGAATGAAACTTGGGATTCGCAAATGACATAGGTAGCACCCAAGTTGTCGCGATGTAGATGACAGTGGTCCGGCAATATTGACAACAAGTTCTCGAAGCAAGTTTTGGAGCCAAAGCATTTCAACGGTGGTGGTGCCATTGCTCTATACTCGCCCTGTAGATGATCGGGCAGGGTGCGTTGCTTGCGAGAACTCCGGGAGATGGGATTGCGGCCAAGGTAGACGACAAAGCCGAGTGGTAGAGATGTAGTTGTCGGGATCACCGCCTTGTCAAGATTCTGTGAATGCATGGAGAGAGGCAGAGAATTGCGGCGAAGCGACCCGTGAGTGCTAGTGCCAGCTAAGTAGCGAAGGACTCGTTTCAATGCCTTCAAGTGAAGATCAGTAGGAGCTTGAAGATATTGAGAGAGTCTGTTAACCACAAAAGAGAGATCAAACCGAGTATGAGACAAGTATTGCAGAGACCCAACAATGGCTCGATATTCGGAGGGATCATGAAGGGCGTTTGGCGAGGCGCAGGGGAGGGTGCGGTACCGTAGGGGGTGGGAACCGGATTTGCTTCTAGCATGTTGGTCCGGGTAAGTAAGTCTATAATGTACTTGTGTTGACTCAGAAATATACCATGAGAGTGAGGGATGACCTCAATGCCAAGGAAATAAGATAAAGAGCCAAGGTCCTTGAGGGAGAACCGAGAAGCAAAGGAGGAGATGAAGTTGTCAACGAAGGAGGAGTTAGAACCTGTGATGACAATATCATCTACGTAAACCAGTAGAAAGATGCAGGCCTCAGCGTGTCTGAGGGTAAACAGAGATGAATCTGAAACACAATTGTGAAACCCAACGAAGAAGATAGTTGCAGGTTCATTGTACCACGCACGAGGAGCTTGCTTTAAGCCATAAAATGGCTTGGCGAAGCTTACAGATGTGAGTGGGGTGAGAGGAACTTACAAACCCAGGAGGTTGTGCCATATAAACATCGTCTGTAAGAGAGCCTTGGAGAAAAGCATTGTTGATGTCGACTTGTCGGAGGGGCCAGTCATTTGTGATAGCCAAAGATAGAACAGTGCGGATGGTGGCCGGCTTGACAACCGGGCTGAACGTCTCGGAGTAGTCAAGGCCGGGGCGTTGATGAAACCCTTTAGCAACCAGTCGAGCTTTGTGGCGATCGATGGAGCCATCAGGTTTGTATTTGGTGCGGAAAATCCATTTGCATCCAACCAAGTTGTGAGATGGGTCAGGTGGTACAAGGTTCCAAGTGTGATTCCGGGTGAGAGCATCGTACTCATTCTCGCATAGTTTTGCACGCCGAGGCGGGAATTTTAAGGGCTTCGAGCAGTGGTGGGATCAGTGGTGGGTTGGGTAAGAGAGACATGAAGGTTGAGTTTGTTTATAGGTTTTGTGATGTTGTTTTGAAGCCTTGTAACTGGGCGGTGTGTGGGTGGGTTCTCGGGTGAGGTTGTAGTTGTATTGGGTGGGTTTGTATCAATGGCCGTTGGTGGTGAAGTGGAAGAGGAATCTAGTGTGGTCGAGGATGGGTTATTAGGTTCAGGCGAAGGGTTTACTGGTGGAGTTTCTGGGAAATGGGAGCGGGCGCTCCCCCTATTTGGGAGCGGACGCTCCCGTTGGCTAGGTTGTTGCGGAGAAGGGTTTGCGAGGTGGAGTTTCTGGGAAATGGGAGCGGGCGCTCCCCCTATTTGGGAGCGGACGCTCCCTGTTGGCAGTAGGTTGTTGCGGAGGATGGGTAGGCGAGGTGTTGGTGGTGTGGTTTGTGGGCGGAAGATTGAGGAGAACTGGAAGAGAGGTGTTGCACCACTCGGTTATGGTAGGGTAGGGCGGTGGCTAAGGAGGATTTGGCGAAGGGAAACTCGGATTCAACAAATTTGACATGACGGGAGACGTAGATTTTGTGAGTTTTTGGGTCTAGGCAATAATAGGCGCTTTGAGTGGGGGAGTAACCAACAAATACGCAGGGGGAAGAACGAGGTTCGAGTTTGTGTTTGGTGTATGGACGAAGCCACGGGTAGCAGAGACAACCAAAACTGCGGAGTTTTGGTAGTTGGGAGGATGGCCAAGGAGGACGAGGTGGGGAGATTTCATGTTGAGGGTGGGAGTAGGCATACGGTTGATGAGGTATGCGCAGTGACAAAGGCTAGGGGCGATGGTGAGGACATATGAGAGTGGGTGAGTAAGGATAGGCCGGTTTCGATATGCCGATGGCGTCTCTCCGAGTACCCGTGTGTTCGGAGTGTGTGAGGAGGGGAGGTAAGGTGAGTAATACCATGAGAGACAAGGAGAGGATGAAGCCCAACATATTCACCTCCATTATCACTAAAGATGGTGATGATGGGGCGACTGAAGAATTTTTCAACTCTAGATTTGAATTCGGAAAAGACGGAAGTAGCATCATTTTTGTGTTTTAAGGGGTAAAGCCATATATATTTTGAAAAATGATCAACAAAGATTATATAGTATTTGAAACCATCGTAGGAGGTGATAGGAGATGACCACACATCACTATATAAAACATCAAGAGGACCACTAGAGCAAATGGAATTCTCAAAAAATGGCATTTTGTGGCTTTTATTGCAGTCACATGAATTACAATTAAAGCTAGAACAACTGGGAATTTGTAAATTGAAACTACTACTAAGGTGACGCCTGATAGGTGAGACGGATGTCCTAAGCGATGATGCCACGTTGAAGCAGCGGAAGTGGAAATGGTATGAGCAGCGGGAGAAGGAGGCGTCCATTCATAGATACCCGAGTTAGAACTGCCTTCCAGAAGAGTGACTCCCGTGCGAAGATCCTTCACAAGAAAAGAAGACGATGAGAAGGAGACAGAGCAATTATTATCAAGACAAAATTTAGAGATGGACAGAATGTTACGGGACACAGAGGGAGCACATAGAACATGATTAAGAGTAAATTTAGAGTTGGAGGTAAGGAGAGTGGTGGAACCAGTGTGGGTGATGGGAGACCGGATCCATCGCCAATGAGAAGCTCATCAGTCCCATCGTATGGTGAGTGAAGGGCTAGGTTGTTGAGGTCGTTGGTCACATGGTGAGTTGCACCACTGTCAAAGAGCCAAGGTTTCGGTTGGTGGGAGGAGGTGGCGGTGTGAGCACTGGGTTGGTGGGGTGGACGGTTGTTGTTGTTGTTGGGTCGATTGTTGTTGGAAGGGGAAGGGAATTGAGCATTAGGGTAGAGTTGGCGGAAGGCGTGGCATTGAGAGAGGAAGTGGCCGTCACGTCGGCACCATTGACAACGGCCTTTGTATGGTTGAGGTGAGGAGTTGGTGCGAGGGTTGGGGTTGGGAGAGAAGTTTGGTTGGTTGTTGGATGAGCGGGGTTGGTGTTTGGTGGTGTAGTTGACAACCGCAGGGAATGTAGGTGGTTGTTTTGGTTTGTTTTTGAGGGTGAGTTCACGATTGATAAGTTTTTCATGGAGCTCATCAAACGTGATCGGGTTTTCACGGGTTACGGACGGCGGAGATGACATTATCATAGTCGGGGTCGTGGATTTGTTCAAGGATTTTGTCAATGAGATCATCGGGGTCGATGGGGCGGCCTAGGGAGGTTAATTGGGCGGCACAGGTTTGGATGTCTTGCATGTATTCGGTTATGGATCGGGTGCCCTTCGTGATATTGCGAAGGTGGTCTTTAATTTGTTGGATGTGGCCTTTAGAGGGATTGGCAAAGGTTTTGACTAGGGTATTCCATGCGCTGTAGGGTGGTTGGACGAGAGGATATTAGAGGGACGAGGAAGGGGATAGAGAGCCGGCCAAGGCACCTAGGAGAAGCTTGTCTTAGCGATACCGGGTTTGTAGGAGGATTAGGGACGTGTGGTGGTGGAGGCGGAGCAGGTGGGTTGACGGCAGTGGTTTCAGTTGGGATGGGGGCGGTGGGAGTGATGGTTTCGGGAGGAGTTATGTGATTATTATCAATGAAGTGTTGAAGGTCTAAACCTATGAGGGTGGCTTCGATTTGCAGTTTCCAGGCTATGTAGTTGGTGTTGGTGAGTTTAAGAACATGGTTGAGGGAGACGGCAATAAGGGGTTGGGTAGGTTCGGCTAGATTGGGAATAAGGGTAAGATCGGTGGTGGTCATGGTGGAGAGAGGCGGCAGGTTTGCAGATGAAGGGTGGCGGCAGCTTTGCTAGAGTAGGGTTATGATCGTTTTTGCTCTGATACCATGATAGACAGAGGAAAAACACTTGGAACAAGCTGTGATTTTATTGATAACAATCTGAAGAATATATACTGATACATGGAGCTAATCTAGGAGGAAGATTACAACAAATATTCTAAAGTATTATCAAGATATTATACAGATAATTATGGAGTGAATATATATCTAAGTATGTATGGAGAATATCCGGAGGATCCTCATCAATATCTTTACTGTTATCAATATATTACCTTAAGGTAATGGTATCCAAATTGCAGATTTCTGAATCATGTTAGATGTTTACGGATATCCCTCTTCAGGTTTGTTTAGAAAAATTGAAACACTCACAAAAAGTGTGACATTCTTCAACAAGAGAGACTTCAACTCGAGTTGCATTTTTTTTTAAAAATAGTCTAGGAGCATCAAGATCTATGTAGTCAAATACCCTAGAGCTTATCAAACTCATTTCCTCAAGTAGCAGGCAATTGGAGATAAAATCGGCAAGCATCTCAGCAGTAAATAGCTTCATTAAACTCCTGGCTAATCAGGCTACCAAATCCTCCTATCATCGGCGGAAGTTTCCAGCAGATGTTTGGCACAGTGTATCATCAAATACAAGTTTTGGAACATTTGCCCATAAATATCTCCATCTCCTTGAGAATAAAGTTGTCCTCACCGCATCTCTTACCGGCAAACAGGTTAGTATAGTTTCAATTATGTTTGTAGGAAGATCCATGCTTTCTTCTGAAGCTAGTTTCATATTCTAATTTACCCTGTCATAATCATTCAGCAAAGATTGCATCAGTGTGTAGAAATTGGTGTACATAATGTAACTATTTGTTCTCAACATGCCATGCCAAACATTTTTAGACGAAAAATTGTAACGGCATGTCTAAAAGGCATAATTTTGAGTCACTCAAAGTTTTCCTAGAGGTTCTTCTCTATTCAAATCCGCTTACCGATTCTCCTTCAGATTAAAACAAATGAAGCACAGCATTAATGGTAAGACTTAAGAGTACTAGCCATCTCTATTCTTACATACTCCTCTGTTTAAAAAAAAAAAAAAAACAGTAACTGAACGGTATAAACCGAGGTACGAATATGGGCTAGTCCGGGTAAGGCCCAAGTGGATTGGGCCCTAAACATAATCCTAACAAGTACGATGTACGAGGAGGGGAATGGGCTTCTCTAACTTTCTCAGACCAAGCCTTCTTGTCATTCCCCTAAGTCGACCAAGACTTAGCAGGCGAAATGACTAAGGCCCAAGACTCAGTGCCGAGGGAGACCTCCCTCCAAGGCCAAGCTGCGCTCCCTTGACGACGAGGAGGCCTCATCGGCTATCAAATCAACAGGAATTGGGCTTCCTCAGTTCCTTCACATCTCTGCCCCGGCTCAACGTAGGCCGACCTGCCCACGTATGACGAGGAGAGACCAGCTCGGCTCACGTGCAGGCTAAAGTTTATACAATCCTACTCAATTAAGGACAGTGAGCAGTTATAATTCCCCTAGGATTATAATCCAATCTCACATAGACTCCAATCCGGCAAGGACTCAACAAATATAATCCTCATAGGATTAATATCTTATCCATATACATTGGAATCCAACATGGATTATACAATGCTATGCCTATAAATACAAGTCATAATTCATATTTTTGATAGGTTATCTTTTGACTCTAAACTCTTGTCAATTGATTTCTCTCTCTCAAAAAGAAAATACTTACTCTCACGCAGGAGGGCCTTCGCCGGAGAAGGCCCGGCTTAGTTTACGTGTTTGTTTCTCTGTTTCAGGCTATTCAATTGCTGGGATATAACCTACCGCCGGATTTGGGCTGATCCGAACGTTTTTGGCATCATTAGTTTGGTTCCATTGTCGGGAAACAATTCGAATAACCATTGAATAGCTTGAAATTGCTTGAAACTGCCGTTCGCCTGAAATTTTTCAAAAGCGTGAAAATTTTGTTTTGGCAGGAAAAGATTCTGTTTTGGTCGGAAAAAATCTGGCCCGTTGGATAATTTAGTCCGCCTAAAAAATATGTTGACCGGAATCTTGATCGGCCGGAAGAATTTGTTGGCCAGAAAAATCTGTTTTGGCCGGAAAAAGCGTTGTTGTTCCGCCTGAGAAATTCTGTTTCATCTGAGAATTCCGTTTACCGAAGAGTTCCACTCAATTGATAGTTCCATTCTGTCCAAAACTCTCATATTTCCAATGGAAGACGGACGTATCCTCATCGTTACTAATGAAGAGCAGGAAGAGCGAGTCCCTGTTGAAGACATTCCTATCAACACAAGAACTGGTTAGCCTCTCGCCAATGGAGAAACACTTCCTCCTCCCCCACTGATTGACGGGTTGCTACCCCTAGGGATGACTCTACGACCTAGAGGACAGCCAGCAACCACTGAGGTAACCATGACCAATCCTCCTCGTCTTAAGCGAGGAAGACGACCAGGAAGCCAGACGAAGAATGCCGAGAAGGGAGCGGCAGGGACCTCTACCCAGCAAATTGATCGTAGAACTCTCCTGCACCAACAAATGGAGACTTTGCAACATATTTATGAAACTCAAAATGCTCTGTTGCAATTGGACCCCAAACACTCTCTTGCTGAATTTATGATGCCCACGAGGACTGGAAATTCCCTTGGAGGGGAAAGTCATCTTGACAGGCGTGGTAATCGGGGGAATAGAGAAAATTTTCCACCTGACCAAAATCCCCCTCATCATGACGCTTCCAAGCAAAATTTCCAAGATGTCCCTCCTCATCATAAGGCACACGCTAATGGAAGAACAAGAAACGAGGTTGTAGACTTGAGAAGTCACTTAAACGACAGGGAGCAGGAGGTTAACTTGGTGACTTGCGAGCTAGGCTCAGTCATGCACGACGTTTAACCCCTCCTCAGTATATGAACCCTCCTCTTCATAGGAGCCCTCCCCGTCACATAACCCCTCATCCTGAAAAGGTATCAAGGTAAGAGAGAACCCCATCTGGACGGGGAGATAATCACCAGGACCCCGAAGAACATAGCCGAGTGAATGGTGACAGAAGGAGAGAAAGGTCTCATCGAAGCTCGCACTGCAGCTCGGGGATTGACGCCAGAGAACTACTGCTCTTGAAAAAGAGATTAGATGAAATGAAAATTGGCAAAAAGGAGGTGGAAGATGATACCAGTGTCACCCATCCTTTCTCCCAGGAAATCAATGATCAACCTCCCAACCCAGCCTTTAAAGTCCCAAGTTTTGATAAGTATGCGGGAACCACCGACACAAAGGACCATGTGCAGAGTTTTGAATCCACTATGGCCCTCCTCACCAAAGCAGATGACATTCTCTACAAAGATTTTGCGAGTACCTTCTTCGAAACAACCTTGACTTGGTTCCGTGAGCTAAAAAGGGGAAGCATTGACAGTTGGAGGACTATGAGGAGGAAGTTCCTGGATCACTTTGCCACGACGGCGGGAATGAGGAAGAAAAGGTTGACTGACCTTGCTAACATCGAGCAAGGAAAGAATGAAACTACTCTGAGCTACTATAATAGGTTCAGAGCAATGGCAGACCAAGTGGAGGAAAGTTTGACTGACAGGGAAGTGATAGTGTGCTTCAACTCCGGACTAAGATCCGGACAACTGATCTATGAGCTCTCCGCCAGAGAGCCCAAGTCAAAATCTGACCTATACAACGTGGCATATGCCATAGCCACAGTGGAAGAAAAAAAGCAAGAAAAGGTCTGATAAGCCGGAGACAGAAGAGGCTAAAACCCACTAATCCTCCAATGGAAATGGAAATAGGGGGAAAAAACAGAACTCGGGCTACCGAAAAAGCCGAGGTTTTCACCCCCATCACCAAGCCCATCACAGAAATCATGCAACTAGTGAACCTGCCTGATCCCCAACCACTCAGTGACAAACCAAAGTACCCTCGTGATGCCTCCAAATACTATGCATTCCACAAGGACCACGGTCACGACACGGAGAATCATCTCCCTCAAGAGAATGATCCAGAGATGGGTAGACGAGGGGAAGCTTGACCGCTACGTTATGAGAAAGGATAACAAACAGAAGAGAAAGGTTGACAGTGATGATAAGGATAAGGAGGATGAAGAAGAAAACATGCCTCCTAGGGCTAAACTCCATTAGTTTTTCTCCTAACAACACAGTTCTGTCCGTCCCGAATATAGCCCCTTGGTAGGCTTAAGTCGCACACCTACTAATTAAACCGGGACCCGGCCACAAGAATGTAGCAGAGGTAAGTCCAGGGTCGAACCACTGAAGAACGGTATTTAATACGAACTAATCACACACAAAGGGGGGGTTTCTTGTTGTTGAATTAATTTCATACGACGGGAATTAAAATCTAAGTTGTAAACAATAATGTAAAAAGCACTTTGGATAAATAAAATTATTCCCGTCTATCAATCAATATCACAGGTAGAATTCTTTCTTTCTTACCCCTAATTACTTGATCACGAGATTGGAAAATCTCTATCTCTTCTTTGTTATTGATTACTAGCGGCGACACGCTCAACTAATAATCCTAATCAATAATTAAACCTAACCGACACGGTCAAGATTCAAAAACATTAATTGATGAAAGCTTTAAGAGATGAAGATCAAAAAATTATTCTATTACTATTTCAAATAGAAATAAAGCCAATTTTATCCTAATCACAAATCAAGATGACACATACGAGATTTATGAAGGTGCTACAATGAAAATCCTAATCCGACACGATAGAAGCGAATTCTAGCAAAAACCCAATAAAAGGGATTAAGAAATTGATCAAGTTTCAAAACCCTGGGATTAAATTTAGAAAAAGGCACAAGTAAAATTGCAATTAGGGAAAGAAATTAAGAAAGAATCAAACCTCAATTGAAATCAAAACGGATCAAGAATTACAATCCAAAGCTATGAAAGTTTAAGCTTCCATGAAAGTAATACTATTCAAAAGTTTGTAGAGAGAAAACCTAATAATAATAAAAATAAGAACCGACTCTAAAAAATTCTAAAAGGAAGTATTTATACTCCTCCAGTCAATAAACCTAATACTAAAAGAAAAAAGAAAATAAAAGAAAAGAAAAGGTTTCCAGAGTCAACAACAGCGGTCAACCCAGGCATTCTACGTGGCACAAATCGTGCCTACTTTTCCACTCGCTGATTACATTGTTCATATTCACTTTTTGCACTTTGGTCCCTGAAGAGTATTACATCTGGATATGAAATAAAAACAACTAAAATACCCTCGAATTACAATAACTCTCGATAACACCTCACTTTAACATATTATCCTAAATTACATCAAATCTAAACTAAATACATCAAAATAAAGATAAAATGTCTAGGAAAATATAGAATTTACATATAATGAAATCCACCACATCACCCCTCATCTCGTCAACAGGCCAGAACTCGGGGGGCCAACCCTGACTTGAGACAAGGAGAGCTGCGGGACGTAGACGAACCAGTTGGAAGTGAGATACTAGATGGTCATAAAGACAACAATGATACAGTTTTGTCCATCCTAGATACAGCCCCTCACCTCGTCAAACGGCCAGAACTCGGGGGCCAACCATGACTTGAGAGAACGAGAGCTGCGGGATGCAGACGAACCAGTTGAGTTGGCTACCCCTACAACAAAAAATTCAAACTATAAAGAATAAGTCAACAAGGTTAGCGGACTACCAGACCAAGACCTAGCAAATCAATGGAGACCCCAGACAAGCAAGAGCAGAATACTATCATTTGTTTTAGTCTATTTTTATGTAATAGATTAGTCTTTGTTATTATTTTACTTTTCTAGCAAGGTAGGATTGCAGTTTGATGTAATCAGTTCAGTTAATGAAATTTACTTCTTCAACATCCAAAGCAACTATCAAGACAACACTGGAAGACGAGGAGCATCCTCCTCGGCCTTCAAAGGGATAAACTCCCACCATAACTCACCCGAGACCTATGATCGAGCGTGTTCCTCCTCGACATGGATAGATGAGACCAGAAACCATCTAAAACCTATATACGAGTCACCTTCCTCGGCATAAAGAGATGAAAAGGAAGGGCAAGCCAAACGTCTTGCCAAGGAAACACCTCGGCCTAAATGACTTCACTGCCAATAACCATCTAAAACCTGTATACGCGTCACCTTCCTCGGCATAAGGAGATGAAAAAGAAGGGAAAGCTAAACGTCTTGCCGAGGAAACACCTCGGCCTAAACGACTTCACTACCAATAACCATCTAAAACCTATGTACGAGTCACCTTCCTCGGCATAAGAAGATGAAAAAGAAGGGCAAGCCAAACGTCTTGCCGAGGAAACACCTCGGCCTAAACGACTTCACTGGCAATAACCATCTAAAACCTATGTACGAGTCACCTTCCTCGGGATAAGGAGATGAAAAATAAGGTCAAGCCAAACTTCTTGCCGAGGAAACACCTCGGCCTAAACGACTCGACAGAAACATCTAAAACCTATGTACGAGTCACCTTCCTCGGCATCAGGAGTTAAAAAAAAAAAGGGTAAGTCAAACATCTTGCCGAGGAAATACCTCGGCCTAACGACTATCGGCAGAACCATCCTAGACCTATGTACGAGTCATCTTCCTTGTCATAGAGAGATGAAAAAGAAGAAAAACCCAAGTCATGCCAAGGAACCCTCCTCGGCCTAATGACACAAACGGGCAAAAATTGCCAAGTCATTAAGATCGAACGAGCCTCCTCGATTTTAAGCAATCAAGCATGAAGTACGAGGAGACCTTCCTCGGCTCCCCAAAGTTGGTTTGCACTTATGAAAATACACAAGAAAGCAAGGCAGTTCATGTCGTACCCTGTAAGTATTCCAACCCAATTCGCGACCCTTTTAGGTGCATTTTAATGTGATAAAATCGCACTAAGGGGCGTTTTGGTAAAATCTCGGTCCGTTCCGAGACTTTCGGAAATATTTTATGAGTTTCTCGCGAAGGAAGTATTTTTTAATATTTTTCCCGGACAAAAGGACCTACAGGGAATTAATTGCTTTGGGCTTTTAAAGAATTAACTCGGAATGTTCCAGAAGCAGGTTTTGGCGTCAGGAACAGTTACGGGCGTGACCAGTCGTGCGACAACTTGAAGCTTGGAAATTGGAAACGGGAGGTCGTACGACAAATTAAATCAATTTCCAAAGCTACGTTTAAATACCAATTTCATTCATTTGTCAAGGGATCTCACAACACTCACAGCTTCTCCCTCTCTCTCTCCTTTCTCTCTCTAAATGCACCTCCTTCATCTTCCTCACCCATCTCTCTTCGGCCAAACCCAACAACAACCGCCCCCTCTCTCAACATGTTCCCTGGCGATCCTCAACCTCCCCCACCGTTCTCTACCTCTCCAATCCCAAATACAATCAACGACCAACCCCCTCTGTAACCACGAACCACAAACCCAATTTTCTCCTATTCTAATTGACCCGCACACCTCTCAATCTCCTTCACCACCGGTCTTCCCTCTACCCACTCGCCGGTGACAACCCAATCCCTCCAATCTCAATCGCTACTCACCCGGAATCTAAGCCCGTTGACCACAACCGCTTCCCCTGTTTACAGACCCTCAGCCGTCAATTATCACCGTCGCAAACCTCGCTAAAAACTCCAATCAAGTCTTCTTAATCTCCTGGCCGTGTTCTGCTCTCTATCCCAAAACCGTCAACTCCTCTGTTCCCGATCTCAAATCCGTTCAACGCACACAGGAGTTTGAAGCTTCACAGCAACTTGGTCTGAGTTCGAACTTGTTCCCGAAAATCGATTTGAAGATCCTTCTACCTAACATGGTTTAAGGAGCATGGACTACGAGGGTAACGAATCTCTTCCCTCACCTTTATCTCATATTTGTTGTTTATTTGCTTCATTGCGATTATTATTCCTTGGACTTGGTAATTGGGCTCCATCTGCCTCCAATTATCAAGTCCCAACTGCCATCTCTCTGTTTAATTAGATTGGTTTGGGTATAATTGGTATACATGATGTGATTTGGATTATATTTATTGTGTGATTGTCAAGGGAAGGTGGATCCTTCTATATCCACACTCCCTTGTTCAATCTATTGTTGATTTGTTTCATTCTGATTTGTATTGTTGTAATGATTTGATCTGAGTTGGTTTCTGGTGGATCTGATTGCAAATTGTAAGATCCCTGCAGAGGGACATGTAGTGTCACGCGACACAACGGGCTATCCGTCCTGTGTAGCGCGACATAACTAGTCGCTCTGCAGAGGTCATCTTTCAGTTGTAAGTTCTGTTTATCCTCTTTGTAAGTGGGATGTAGCCTTCCAGAGTCAATGGCTTACAAGTTGTATTTCCGCCTGTTGAGCAATAAAACAAAGCGTTGATTTGCATTTTAATACATATCTTGTCATACACACTTTGCACACACATTTGAATGTTTTGAATGTAGAACAATAGAAAGACTCGTCTACGGACGAGGCGTGTTGGGTGAACTCTCGGTTCTTCCCAACACGTAACCTGACCCCCGAACCCTTTTTCTCTCTTACAAAGGTTTTCAATGTTTCCTCTAAAACGACGTGGCGAATCCTTTATTTTATTTTTCGGCGAGCGCACATTCAGTGGCGACTCCGCTGGGGATTTGAAACTTGATTTTCAAAAGTGGGTCAAACTTTCGTATTTGTTCAACGTTCATTTCATTCACTTGTGTGTGCTTTGTTTGTGACATTATGTGTGTTGTTTGCATCTTATGTGCTTTGTTTTATTCTGTTCCCTCCTAGTGTCCCATCTTTGTTGTTTGTGTTGCTGATGCTTGGGGCTGAGATTTTGTGTTGTGCTTGGAGGCTGGGGCTGTTTCTGTTTATTGTTCAGATTCTGGATGCTTGGATCCTTATGTCACGCGACAGGATTGGTCTCATCAGTCCTGTGTCACGCGACATAAGTGGTCACTTTGCAGGATTTGGTGTTCTAGATACAGGTTGTGATTGTGGGGCTACCCCGTGATCAAATTATTGATCCTTGATTATTATGCTCTGCGGGGATGTGTGTGTGTGTGTTGTTTTTCCTTTATCACCCCCTTTTCAAATAAAAAAAATAAAAAAAATCACTTTTCATAAATAAAGAAACATAGCCATCCCGCACACTACTTCACGTAGATCTAGAACCCTCGGGTGCGATTGACGGCATCGCGGACGGTGATAATATTCGCCTACGCTTGAGCGCCTAATGTCAAACCTATCCCCCTAGCGCGTTATAGGTGGCGCCACACATTTAAACCTCACCCAAAACGGTTGGTTTTTTACACAACATTTTCAAATACACTAAAATGAATTGTTTCAAAATTTTTAATAGACTTTCGTACCTATTCCAAAACCTAGCACGTGTGGGCATGTTGCCATCGCAACATGGTTTCACGAAAGGACATGTCGTTCCCACGGCATGTTCTAATAAGAGATCATGTCGCTTTGTAAACGTGCACCGACGAGAGGTCATGCCGGATTTTTCCTTGAAATTCTTCAGGAATACCCGTTATGCTGCCCAAATTTCTCCAGAAATTGGGGCTGCTCGTCCGTCCCATAAATGCTTTGGTTTTATTTAGGTATCATTGTCTATTATTAATTTTTAATCAATACATTTGGTGTATTTTTGGATGATGTGTCCTAGGTTCCCTCGAGGTCTAGATTGCGTGAAATAAAGGGTTAGCCTTTCCCAACCGTTCATAGGACTTAAAAGCCACCGATTTTTTTACTTGAATATTAATAAGTGTTGCACGAGTCCGTCTCCTTTCCCACTCTTCCCTCTCCCATACCTCCTCAAAGTTCTCTATCCTCCGCCTTATACTCGCTCTCACCTCTTCACCTCCGCGAGGCTACGACAAGTTGGGTGTGTGCTCTCGTTCCCGGTGCTCATTGGTCCATATTCCCGAGGCAGAAGCAGTTCAAGTGCCCGAGCGGTCGTCCATCTGATTCGGAATCCAAAATGCTCGGTGCAAAGAAGATTATGGCCCACCAGTCTGGAGTTTCGTAGCCCATGGGTTCGCAGAGTACAAAGGGTGTGTCCATTGAAAAGTTGCGAGCTACCTTCGAAGCTGTTTTTCCTCGCAAGCGGGAGGCCCGGTTGTTTGCTCAGATTACTAGAGCTAAGAAGAGACGATTTGTGAAGGACATAAAGATTGAGAAGGTTCCTCGCCCCATCGCTGCCAACAGTGCTCTTCCTCCCATCCGAAGTTGATGCAGTCGATCAGTCCTCGTAGGATCTAGAATGTCCGCTGTTGAACACGAGTCTGTTAAAGTCCAAGTTGGACCATTTTTTTGCTTTATAGTAATAAAAATCTTTGTTTCTCTTCTTGCTAGACTCGAGACATCACTTGCACACCCACGTTACACTCGATTGAAATGGTCTTATTCCAAATGATCACTTGTGCTGCTCACCGACTAATGCTTCGAAATGGCTAATATTTAAATTGATCAGAGTGAGAAAACCGACTGGCATCCTTCTCAAATTGGGGCTTGCCAACTCCCCATCTTGCATCCCATATGCTCACACCTCTTTCATCATCTCGTTACACGATGAATTTGCATGGATCTTCCTCAAAGTAAGCTTAAGCAAGCAAGGAAGACTCGATCTCGTTCGGATCATCCGGTAGGGACTGCGGTTGAAACCTTTAACCCTTAGGAAAACCATCACCTTACCCTTACCTAAATAATACCCTTTCAATTCAAGATCGGCATATTTTGAAACCCATTTAGCCATCTCCAGAAGAAGAGGGACTATCCTTGAGACTCCCGTGATTCAAAGAAAGATCGACCGTCTCCAAGCGCAAGAACGGCGGAAAGCAATGATTTATCCTGGGGACCAGCTGAAATTCTCTCCCAAAAAAGAGACAAAAAAAAGAGAGAGACAAAAATACAAAAAAAAGAAAAAAAGAAGAAAAGAAAGAGAGCCTAGTCCCCAGCGATTCTCTCAAAAAAAGGCAAAAGTCAAAGGATCCGGTCGCTACTCAAAGAGGAGTCTCAGAGTGAATAAAGAGACAGCATGGATGTCCCCTCACCATTACCTCTAACCGATCCCAAGCCGTCTTCCCATTACCATTACCCTTGCCCTTGGCAAAGCCAAGATTGACCTCTCATTCTTAGAGGCATTGAAGATGCAATCATGGATTCCCTCACCATTAGAAATCCCAAACACATCCCTGCAAGCCAACCTCTCATCTTTCGAGGTTCAGTCAGTAAAAGGCCCGGCCGACCTCTCATCCTAAGAGGTCATGATATTCCAAAATCACCCGAAGACCGGTCGAAACCCTGAAGCCCAGTCGCAGTTCCTACCGGATAGCAGTTTCAGTCCAATATCGTCGAGATCTAGAACAGATTATTGCTTAAAGCGGAGCCAAATCCATCCCGGCTCAAAGGACCGCCAAGCAAAGATTGTGCAAATTCCATCCATTCATTCGACGTTTTATGTGAGCATATTTCATTTCTCCTCCGCAAACACTTGTCGTGGACGTCCCACTGGGGCTTCACATCCGTGTCTCCCATCGACACTCCAAGAGGACATGTTTCTAAATTTTCAAAATCCTCAAAGGTCCTCAGATCCTCGAATTCCAATGTTCATTCTCTTCATTCGGGATAAGCCCGAACTACGGCGACCTGAGCTCCTCCCAAGGAGGGGAACGTAGGCAACCATAATTGGTTCGGTCGAAAGCACAAACATGTCTCAGAAGATCCGGTCTCCTCAAGGACCATGCCCATACACTGTTCATCTCTCCGAGTTTGATTCTCGATATCAGCGGGTTTTCTCCTCATAATTGATAAAAATATTTGTTCATATCAGCTTTGGCGGTTGACTAACCCGAACATCAATAAAGGGTTTTAAGCAGCTTTGTGATCATCACGAATAAGACAAGTTTTCAAGTGTCTCGACAAGTCTTCTCTTTCTACATCATAGGAAGATAGAGCTAAACACTGTTTCGGTCAGCAGGGGCTTCCATACACTTTTCCACACCTTGTGATGCTTATACTCTCCCAAAAGAGTTAAACCCAAAAGCGAGAGTGTCATACACAAAATCGGGATTCATTTCCCACCCTCGAAGGATGTGCCCCTACACATAAACACTTCCGAGTCTTATTCAGCGACTGATTGACTGCGGTTTGAAATGATAAGTTGCCTCTTTGGCCACAAGATGACTCTGTCTGCGAGGAAGTTACATGGAATTTCCTCAAGCTGGGGCTTTGGTTAAGGTATCCCTCCGGCTCTCCTTACCAGATTTCCCTCCAGGTTTGCTTTGCACTGTCAACTGGGGCTTCGTCAAGACGGGATTGTTCTCTGCACATTCTCTACTGCTTTCTATCTCAGACGCGCGATGCACTTTGTCCTCACCAGCAATGGACCTGCTGCAGCCAGTACTCTCGGGTGCGTCCCCGACTTGCCTAGCTGTGCCATATCATTTTCCCACCTCATGGGAGAGGGTCCACCCCGTTATAAACACTTTTATTCCATATACAACCCATCATAGCACAACTGATACATACATATCCGCTTGTCAAGCCGTGCAAAATCCCCACTTCCCTTCCATCCCCAGCCGAGATGGACTTGTGCAACAAAAGATTAATAATGCATAAGCAAAAGACTAAAAAAATGCAAGGTGCCTAGAGTGTTGTATTTTCCCCCCGCAGGGTATAATAATCAAGTGTTCGTAGTTTGATCATGAGGACTGCCCCTCAAATCACAGTTTTGGGCAAGGATTCCAAATCCTGCAGGTGGCGTCCCCCGCTTTTATTGTCTTCATCAGGCCCGGACTCATCAGCATCATCTGAAAGAGCCCCAGCTGCCCCAGTATCCAAGCAATGATGCTCACCAGCCTCAGTGACATTAAGGCATGTCCCGCGCAGCGAGTTATCATCCAATGCCCATTCCCGTGAGCGCACCTTCATCAAGGCATGTATGCACTGACACTTCAACAACTTTTCTGCTAAGACCGCCCCGTGAATGGCCACCCAGCAAGTATCGACAAGTGGTATAGGTCCCTCCGGCAGCCATGATTATCAGCAAAATCAATGATAGCATGAGACCCTCCGGCAGCTACACCTATCCCCAGCAAAATCAATGGTAGCATGAGGCCCTCCGGTAGCTACAACCCTCCATCACCAACAGCAATGGTAGTCTAAGACCCTCCGGCAGCTACAGGTGAGCACAGCACAGGTATGAACGCATATTTCTTTCAAGCGTCAAATCATCATATCGCGTCATTTTCAAAATCGGTTCGAGATACCGTATACTCACCATATTTTCAAAATCGGTTCGAGACACCGTAGGTCTCACGTCCTTTTCAAAATCGATTTGAGACACCGTAGGTCTCACATCACTTTCAAGTCGGTCCGAGACACCGTAGGTCCCATGTCATTTTCAAAATCGGTTTGAGACACCGTAGGTCTCACGTCATTTTCAAGTCGATCCGAGACACCGTAGGTCTCATGTCATTTTCAAAATCGGTTCGAGACATCGTAGATCTCACAACATTTTCAAGTCGGTTCGAGACACCGTAGGTCTCGCGTCATTTTCAAAATCGGTTCGAGATACCGTATATCTCACCATATTTTCAAAATCGGTTCGAGACACCGTAGGTCTCACGTCCTTTTCAAAATTGGTTTGAGACACCGTAGGTCTCACGTCATTTTCAAGTCAGTCTGAGACACCGTAGGTCTCATGTCATTTTCAAAATTGGTTTAAGACACCGTAGGTCTCACGTCATTTTCAAGTCGGTCCGAGACACCGTAGGTCTCATGTCATTTTCAAAATCGATTCGAGACACCGTAGATCTCACAACATTTTCAAATCGGTTCGAGACACCATAGATCTCACAACATTTTCAAATCTGTTTGAGACACCGTAGATCTCACAACATTTTCAAGTCGGTTCGAGACACCGTAGGTCTCGCGTTATTTTCAAAATCGATTCGAGACACCGTATGTCTCATGTCATTGTCGCTTCGGTTCGAGACGCCGTACGTTCTCACATGTTTCCGAACTACGATTTGGCTTGATTCCCTTTTAGGGATACGTAGGAATCCTTTCTCAAAAGGTCCAGCCATCCGATCTCCCCAGATCACCGTCAAGCCCTCTGCCTTATCTCTTGACCGCTCATTGAGATTGGGTCTTATTTTATCGACAACCTCACTTTTTCCAAAAGTGACGTTGCCGAGGGGCTCTGTAAGTACGTCAACCCAATTCGCAACCCTTTTTAGGTGCATTTTAATGTGATAAAATTGCACTAAGGGGCGTTTTGGTAAAATCTCGGTCCGTTCCGAGAATTCCGAAAATATTTTATGAGTTTCTCGCGAAGGAAGTATTTTTTAATATTTTTCCCGAACAAAAGGACCTACAGGAAATTAACTGCTTTGGTCTTTTAAAGAATTAACTCGGAATGTTCCAAAAGCAGGTTTTAGCGCCAGGAACAGTTACGGGCGTGACCAGTCGTGCGACAACTTGAAGCTTGGAAATTGGAAACGGGAGGTCGTACGACAAATTAAATCAATTTCCAAAGCTACGTTTAAATACCAATTTCATTCATTTGTCAAGGGATCTCACAACACTCACAGCTTCTCCCTCTCTCTCTCCTCTCTCTCTCTAAACGCACCTCCTTCATCTTCCTCACCCATCTCTCTCCGGCCAAACCCAACAACAACCGCCCCCTCTCTCAACCTGTTCCCCGGAGATCCTCAACCTCCCCCACCGTTCTCTACCTCTCCAATCCCAAATACAATCAACGACCAACCCCCTCTGTAACCACGAACCACAAACCCAATTTTCTCCGATTCCAATTGACCCGCACACCTCTCAATCTCCTTCACCACCGGTCTTCCCTCAACCCACTCGCCGGTGACAACCCAATCCCTCCAATCTCAATCGCTACTCACCCGGAATCTAAGCCCGTTGACCACAACCGCTTCTCCTGTTTACAGACCCTCAGCCGTCAATTATCACCGTCGCAAACCTCGCCAACAATTCCAATCAAGTCCTCTTAATATCCTCACCGTGTTCTGCTCTCTATCCAAAAACCATCAACTCCTCTGTTCCCGATCTCAAATCCGTTCAACGCACACAGGAGTTTGAAGCTTCATAGCAACTTGGTCTGAGTTCGAACTTGTTCCTGGAAACCGATTTGAAGATCCTTCTACCTAACATGGTTTAAGGAGCATGGACTACGAGGGTAATGAATCTCTTCCCTCACCTTTATCTCATATTTTTTGTTTATTTGCTTCATTGCGATTATTGTTCCTTGGACTTGATAATTTGGCTCCATCCGCCTCCAATTATCAAGTCCCAACTGCCATCTCTCTGTTTAATTAGATTAGTTTGGGTATAATTGGTATACATGATGTGATTTGGATTCTATTCATTGTGTGATTGTCAAGGGAGGGTGGATCCTTCTATATCCACACTCCCTTGTGTAAGTGCTCCAATTTGAGCTTGTTAGTATTTTCGTTAGAAAATTAACGAAAGTTATAACATTCCTAACAATTACTAACATTTCCTAACAATCCTAACATTTCTAACAAAGTGAGGGTAGATTAGGGATTGCCAAAAAAAGATAAACCAAGGAAAGGAATCAAAAAAGCAAAAGAAATAAGAAAAACCAAAAAAAGAAATGGTTGGAAACATAATCTGGCTGTTTAATTTGAATTTTAAAAAAGATTATTCCTTGTGTCCAAAGCCTGGAGCAGCATTTAATGAACAGTGCACGCTGCAGGTCCTATCCGCGCGGATAGGTTTGTAATTTTCAGAGGGCTATAAATTGAGCCCTCCAGTCACAAAAATAAGGAAGAAGAGCACAATTCACAGTATTTGGCGAATATACTCGAGAAAACAGTGAGAATTCTTTAAGAATTGTCACCTTTTTCTCTTGAATCTTCCCAACTTTCACTCACTCAAATCAAACCCAAACACTCTTGCATTCAAGCCTCAAACACTCATATATTCAAGCCAAAGCCCCAAAATACAAAGAAGATAGGTATAACCTCCCTCTTCTTACCCTAAATCTCTCATCCATGCATGCATCTTCAAACTACAAAATATAGTTCATTCATCTTCTTGTCTTAGATCCAAGAAGATCACCATGGAAGTTCATCTCCATAGATGATCTTCTACAAGGATCAACATTTTCTTCAATGTATTCTTACTTACTTGCAAATGCATTTTCAAAACCCTAAAAACCATTTTCAAGCATCAAATCTCATTTTCAAAGGATAAAATTCCCCTTCCCAAGCAAATGAAGTGCTTAGTCCTAATGTACCCCAAGGATGGTTTGGTATAGTTGATTCACCACAAAAATATCAAGTGATCACTAACCAAAACCTAGGTAAATGGGGACAAGCATGGATGCAAAACCCCCCTTAAAATCATACTTTCTTTCTTGAGAAGTTGCTGTCCAGTAGCAATTTTCCAAGATCCCAGTCCATTGTCTTAATATTTGGACACAGATAAACTTGGAATTTGGTGTTGACTACAAAACACTTTTTGTAGCCAACATCCAGAGCTTTCTATACATATTTTTACTTTATTTTTTGGGTGAGTAAAACTCTCTTTTTCAAATTTTCTTTTAGAGCCTAGTTCATCAGCTTCTGGAAATCCAGATTGCATATCTGAGATTTCCAGAAGGTTTTGACCCCTCAAATCTTCTCCAAAATGGAAAATTCCTTCGCAAAAATCTTATTTAAGGTGTCTGTAACAACTTTAATTCTCTGAGTTTATCCATATTATGAAGTTTTAAGACCCTTGAATCCATTTCAAAATCAAAGGTCCACTGCCTTTTTCATTCTGGCAGAAGTGACTCTCAACTTCAAAAGGTCTTTTGAGTACCAAATCTCAATCCAAAAATCTTCCAAAAAATCATGGGATCAGTTTAAAGTCTTAAAAAGATATCCCAATTTTTACTTTTCTGAGTTTCAAATTATTTTGGCCAAAATACACACACACACAAATGATTTTCAGCTTGGAAGACTCGTTTTACGAGGCATTCCGGGTGCACACTAACGTCCTTCCCGGCGTGTAACATGACCTCCGAACCCAAATTTCTGATCTCGGGCATTTTTCAAAGTTTTGGCCCTTAAAACAAAAATGGCGTGGCGACTCCGTTCTTTTTCCGGGTTTTATTTGGTTTTTTCAAAGAAACGCAAAAAATTGAAATTTCCTCCCGAGAAATGGTGGGCACATCATCACACCTTGTTCAATCTATTGTTGATTCGTTTCATTCTGATTTGTATTGTTGTAATGATTTGATCTGAGTTGGTTTCTGGTGGATCTGATTGCAAATTGTAAGATCCCTGTAGAGGGACATGTAGTGTCACGCGAAACAACGGGCTATCCGTCCTGTGTAGCGCGACATAACTAGTCGATCTGCAGAGGTCATCTTTCAGTTGTAAGTTCTGTTTATCCTCTTTGTAAGTGGGATGTAGCCTCCCAGATTCAATGGCTTACAAGTTGTATTTCCCCCTGTTGAGCAATAAAACAAAGCGTTGATTTGCATTTTAATACATATCTTGTCATACACACTTTGCACACACATTTGAATGTTTTGAATGTTGAACAATAGAAAGACTCGTCTACGGACGAGGCGTGTTGGGTGAACTCTCGGTTTTTCCCAACACGAAACCTGACCCCCGAACCCATTTTCTCTCTTACAAAGGTTTTCAATATTTCCTCTAAAACGGCGTGGCGACTCCTTTATTTTATTTTTCGGCGAGCGCACATTCACACCCCGAAACGGGGACCTACTTGGCCCCACGTCGGGACACGCTCTGAAGACGCAGTTATTTTTAAAAACTTTTTGAAAAGTTCTTTCTAAAATTTATCGCTTTCAAAACTTGTTAATGTAAAGAAATTTCAATCATAACCATTCAACTTCCAAACCATTAAGCTTCCAACCCATTTACAAACCACACACACACCCCACTTATTTACAACCCAAGGAACCTAGTTCCTCCAAATTAAAATATTTACAATCCTTATGAAGTTGCAAAATAAGGACAACATCAAGTCTAAGATACTACCCCAAGGTTATATATTTACATAATGTAAACCATAACAAAATACCTTTCCCAATATTATAACCCAAACTCGGCGTCCTCTCCGATCAACGTCCTAACCCCTGGCTCGGCTATAGCTAAGAAAGCAATAAAAGGACGGGGTGAGAAAAATCTAAGCAAGTTATTATATATGCAACAATATGATATGAAATCACAACAGAGAAGCATATAACAACATCTCATCATATATATACATATCATATTCTTGTAACACAAAGAAAGATGTATATACGTATAACATAGAAGTGCAATAACGTAACACTTAGAAGGATACTGAGCCAAGGTTTCATCCCAAATGGATATAACAATCACAAGTGGATATCCCAATCTGAGCAGCATCAACAGCTGAGGAAGCGGTTCCGAAACCCAATCACAGTAACAACAAACAGGGGGCTATGACACAAAGTCATACCCAATGTGCAACTAGACTTCCCTTGAGCTAGCTCACAACAACCCAAACCATGGCCAATGGATGGGGGAAACGATGGGAAACCAGTGTATGGATCATAATGAACTCGGCTCGGGTGCCATTATAATCCCATACCACTGCCCGAACAACCAAGTACCAGCTGGACTTTAAAAAATAAGCACAGTAATAAATACTTGCTTAATAAACAATCAATGTATGATTCCAAAGTAGGGAACCAAACCAATATAGCATATCAATATGATAGCAACATGATAATAAATATCAACTATAAGTAGCACAAAGGCTAAACCATCCTTGAACCAACTCAAATCAACTTAGGATTCCAAAGTAGGGAACCCTAATCGAGCACATCATAAAGATGTCAAACACATGTAAAAGTGCAACACATATTGTCTACACCTTTATAATAACATTCAAGGATGTAACAACAATCATAAACCATGTATGTGAACACAAGTAAGGCCACAATATATAACCAACAAGCCCTACATGATCAATATGCAACAATACATAACCTCTATAAAGATCCAAGTTCAATTTACCAAGTTTGATTCACTTTGGTTAAGTTGCCAATCAAGGCTGTCAACCCTTTTTCGAACAATATTTAAACCCCTTCCAAAATTCCATTTTGACCAAGTAAGATACCATTGTATAGTTAAAGTGCTCTACTTTAATCTTAGTTAAAGAGGGTTCATTTATATCCTAGGTAGATAGGTTCTAGGCCTTGGAAAATGCTTCAGAAGATGCAGGGCAGGGCACGACTCGTGCCCCAGGGCACGACTCGTGCCCTTTGTATACCCACCAGAATCAGTCGTCCCTAATAGGGCATGACTTAGGCCAATCTTCAAGGGACGACTCGTGCCCTATGCATGGCACGACTCGTGCCACTTGGCACGACTCGTGCCCTTTCACCAGAATTCAGAACAGAGTTGAAATACTTCAGCTAGTTCAAACACAATTGGGATATACTCCTTTCCTCTGTTTATTAGACCACATAATAAGTACAAACCTCAACACCATTCATACCAAACCAATTCAACACACCCAAAATATTTTCCACTTGGCCCAAAGCCATTTTCTTCCATTTCCAACTTTCATAATTTAATTCAAGAATCACCTTTTACCACTTAACAACAACAATCTTAGCCTCTACTCTACATGCACCTATAATTCAAGAAAATATAATAATTTACCATTTTATTCTCAAGGATATTTATTCAATAAACATGCAACCTTTATAATTTCCTCCTTTTAAATTGAAATGTCCAATGAACATACATTGAAGAAAATTTATATTTACTCTTTCACTTCAAAACCTTTATTTTACTTACCCTTTTCCTCCACTTTATCCAACCAAGCTAAAAACCCATTTTCCAACTTAAGAAAATTATCCAAAACTTTCCATTCAACAAGTAAACAACAATAACAACAATTTTAATCCTAAATGAGCATGCTTGGAAGAAAATATAATAAGTTACAAAATTAATTCGAAAATAAAAAGAACTTTAATCGGCTAGATGCGATCCCCTTGGCTTCCCGAACATTTTGGTGTAGACGGATCATCAAACGGATAAGAAATGAATTTAAGGGAATTTATTGAGATGAAGAACTAGGTTAGGACCATTCCATGGAAGAAGGAGAAGAAAGAACTTGCTGGAGGAATTTTAGTTAAAAATGAAGCTTCCTCCGTATTTAAACAAGATATACATCAACTAAATACACCTAGACTCCTCAAAGGATTAAGCAATTTACCATTACCTTTCTTAAGTTCTAATATTGACACTTTAGCACCTCATGACTTTTTATAAGATATTTAATTAAATTTTCAATTATTATCATTTTACTACACCATTACTAATATTTCTAATAAGGCATTAAAAATTATCTTTACTTTATTAATATATATAATATATCATATAAATTATTTTAAAATGCTAACTAGCACATAATTCCTACCAATCAAATGCAAAACATATAATAATGCAAAATGCACACCAAACTACTAACTCAAGCATATCAATTAATTTATTAAATATTAACACTAACATATAATACTCATAAATATAATGCCTAGATTTAGGGTTGTGACATTCACTCCCCCTAAAAGAAAATTCGACCCGAATTTTAAATTGATTTACCTATCTAGAAGTTTAAACAACCCCGGATACTTTTAGCACTTAAAGCAAAGACTTAGCATAAGATTGCAATAGCAATACAAAATGCCTAGAAACATAAAGATACTAGGAGCCAGGGTCTATAAGCGCGCGTACACTCAAACTCGATATATAAAAAGAAAAATGATACCTCCTATCACTGATTTGTAGCGAAGTCACGGCCTGGAACCTTAGGACTCCCTGAAGCATCCCTTTTCTGACCTTGCGTAGCCCCGAGGCCACTTCCCGATGGTTGATTCTTTGTCTTAGGACAATCTTTCTGGAAATGGTCCAACTGACCACAATTCAAACATTTGCCTTGCTTCTTCCAACAGTACGCCTCGATATGCCTCTCTTTCTGACAATAATTACAAATCTTCTTATTCTGATTCCCCGGAGTGTTACCTCGACTATCTTGTCCTTGATGCGATCTCCCTTGCCCTTCTTGACTTCCAGTACTTAACCCTTCTGTCTTCCTCTTATGTTCTTCAATATCATGCTCAACATGGTAAGCACGATCCACGGTATCTTGAAAATTCTGAAACTTGTGACCCACCAACGGTGTTCGGATCACTGTTTTCTGTAACGACCCCAACCCTAGGCACTAATTTTAAATATTATATTATATGCTTTTAATATTTACGTTAGTTTTATGTGTTCAATCATGTCTTTAAATTCTTAAATTAAGATAAATTGGGTGAGTAGTAAGATTAGAATCTTTTGAGAACTTATTGGATATTTAATAAAGAAATTAGGGGAAATAATAAAAAATGGAAAAATAATAAATAGTACAAGAATGTAAATGGGTAGGATGAATTATTTGAGTAAAGGTTAGTTTTAAATTTTAAAAATGAAAGCCTTAGTTTAATTGTTGTGGGAGGGGGGCCAAATTGTTTTACCTTCTCCTAGGCTTGAAAAGTGCCTCCCCCATACTCCCTCCTTGACCGGCCCCTCCCCTCTCCATCATCCTCCTCTTACTCTCCTTCTCCCTCCTTCATTCATTCTTACTTCCCTAGAGAAACTAAGAAACCTCCATGGAAGCTCCCTTCTTCCAAGCTTGAGTCCAAGACATTTCTTCACCAAAAATCAAGTCTAAGAGCACCATTGAAGTTGGATCATCTAGGAGAATCCATCTAGCTAGAAAGATCAACCTCCCATTACAAACCCTAAGGTGAGTTGTTATGACCTCCTTTTATTTATGTGCTCATGAACTATCTATTGTTGTTCTTGGTGTTGTGATTGTTGTTATATGTTTTGGAAATCTTCTTGGAGTTAGAAAATGGATTAATGACTTAAAAAGATGTTGTGGTTCATGGGAGTTAATTTAGATTTAAGGGAATGGGTGGAATTTGATTGGAAAGTTAGAATTTATTTGAAATGGTGAAATGGGTGGAATTTGTAGTGATAATCCATCTAGGGTTACTTGGGTTTGGGTTTACATGTTTATATGGGACTTGGTAAGATTGAAGTATTCTTTGGTGCTCTTGACTTAAGCTTAGTTAGAAGAATGGAAACCTAGGCTTCAAAGGGGTAAAAATCTGGAAATGGGCTGCTGGGGGCTTGGGCGGTCGCCCATGGGGGCTTGGGCGGCCGCCCATCATGGCAGGAATTCACTTTGGCCTTAAAACTCACTTGGGTGGTCGCCCAAGTGGTGAGGGCGGTCGCCCATAGTGGCAGAAACCATAATTACCTTTGAAGTCCACTTGGGCGGTCGCCCAAGTGGTTAGAAGCGATCGCCCGTACCCACTGAACCAAACTTTTTCAAATTAAATAAGAATTGTTTAGTAAGTTGTTTGACCTCTTATAAATGGTGACTCCCACCCAATATAAATTAGTAGAACCTAATCAACCCGGATACGAATTGATCCTCTTTAACCTGAGTTAGAGTAGGATACTTTGGCTTGGCCATGACGCCTTATTTGGTCGAAATGGAATTGTGGGAGTAGTTAAATATTGTTCGGAAAGTGGTCCAAACTTGGGAAGTAGGTCTTGCACTTTCATTAAGATTATTCAAGGTTAAGTAATGACTTCGTAGGTTTGGTTTATGGTACTTGGTGACTTTACTTGTTCCCTATCCTTGGTGATTTGTTAGAAATAGCGTAGAAACCATAAGTTTCACTATTTCGTTAATGGAAAGATGAGCATGTATCGCCTTGTGGCATTATTATCCCAATTTGTGGAATTATTGAATTTGGTGTATACCTTAATATCCTAAGTATGGATTATTTGGCAAGTTGTTGTGTTGTATCCGGTGTGGATTAATTGGTACATGATTGTATTGTATCCGGTGTGGATTATGTGGTTATATTGTTACCTTAATTGAGTTCATATGCATTGATGATATTATGCATTGTGTATTACATGAATTGTTGCACTATGATACTGTTTAGCATGAGTATACATTACCATGTTGTTATATTATTATCCCTTTTTGTGGATTTCTTCAAGTGTCTATTATGTGCTTGAACGTGTGTACATTCGGGGTATAATGAAATTCAATCAATTACCGATTTGTTCTATAAGTGATTGAAGGTTCATTATACTGTGACCTTACCCCTCTGTGGCCACAGAGTGGGCGTGCAAGCTTCGTATTGACCCAAAAGGCTTTACATACTTGCTGCGATTGGCGATTAGGGGAATGCTTACGTATTAAGCCTAAGGCTTTACAGTTAGCGATATTATTTTGGATACTCTATTATAGGTATCTTTTCTTATATGGATCTCTGGGGTATGAGGCCTATAAGAGGTGAATGTGCTGGAGGCAATTCACCAAAGAGTGGAGTTTTACTCCCACGTTGTACGACTTATTGTTCGAACGGGAAAGGTAAAATGAGGTAACGTAATGTGTTTACCGTTTTCATAATGTATTATGTGCTACCATGCTATGTGTTGCACTTTGTTTGGCATCTTCTTTGCATTCATAATAGCTCATTGAGATTTATTCTCACCCCTCTCCCTTTACTTGTTTTAGATTAGAGACAGGTGACCCGAACCGGTGAGGCGGGGATATCATTGTGGACTTTTACTTTTGGGGGCTTGTCAGGTTAAGTATAGGAGTTGGTTATTAGGAGTATTTATTTAGTATTCCTCTTTCACAAGTTGTATGGGAAACTCTTTGTTAAACAATGTTATTTAGGGTTTTCAATGTAATTGATCATATTACGGTTTATTAAAGTTGTGGTTGTATTTCCTCTAAGTAGAGATATTACCAATTTATTTTCTTTGGAAGTTTGAAAAGTGGTTTTCTTTTAAAGGCAAATAAATGTTTTAAAAATTTAGATGGATTTTCTTAGTTTGAGCTCCTCTAGCGCGGGACACGCGTTAGGTCTCGGGTTGGGGTGCTCACAGTTGGTATCAAAGCTTAGTTAGAGGTCGGGTAGATGTCTAAACTAATGGGGAATGTGTGGAAATTGACGCCGAGTGTTTAATGCAGGAGTTCGTTCTAATGGCCGGAAGCAAGGATGATCAGCGGAAGGTTCTAGAAATTGAAGAAGATATGAGTAGAGGTGGAATTCAGAATGAAGAGATGACGAAATTATTCAGGATGTTTGTACAGAATATGGAGACTAGAGGATCAGTTCCGAATCAACCCGAGGGATGTCAAAGTGATGGATGGGAAAGGTTTGTGAAGATGAATCCACCGAGTTTTAATGGATATCCGGATCCGTTAAAGGCAGAAAAATGGTTAGAAAATGAACAAAATCTTCGAGGTTATGGAGAGTCGCAATGAAGAGAAAGTTAGGTATGCCGTTTTCAAGCTTGAAGGTCCGGTGATCGGTGGTGGCGAAGTTGAAGGAAAGTTGGGAGCGGGATCATACGCCCCAGATTTGGGATAATTTCACTCAGCAGTTCGAGGATTATTTCATTCTAATGGTTACAAGGGATAGGAAGGAGATTGAATTCTTAGGACTAAAACAAGGGAACATGACGGTGAATCAGTATTCAGTCAGGTTTGAGGAATTAGCTAGGTGTTGCCCTCATTTGGTATCACATGAAGTAAGAAGAGTTCTTAGGTTTGTAACAGGTTTGAGGATTGAGTTTAGGGGGAAATTAATGATTGATAGCTTCACCGATTATCAGACAGCCTTAGATAGAGCATATGAGATCGAGAATAGCATTGAGAAAAATGGTGGAAGATCGGAAGGTGGGATTAGAAATAAACCAAGGTATCTAGGACAAGAACCCAAAATCACTAGAGGACAACCAAGGACTTCAGCTTCAGGGAATAAGAGAGGGAAACTTGTGGTAGCTTCCTCGTCTAGGCCAATACCCAAACTATATGGGATGATATGTGAGTATTGCAAGAAGAAGGGTCATTCTGAAGACAAGTGTTGGAGTAAGCAAGGGAAATGCTTGAAGTGTGGAGAGATGGGGCATTTTAGGAGGAATTGCCCAAGGTTTCGACGGGGAGCGAGCTTCGGGCGGCGGTCGGCAAGGTGGACGGCAAAGAGGTGGTACCAAAAGAGATAACGAAGGGAACCGAAAGAGAGGGTACGTGGTCGAGTGTGTGTTTCGGGTCCGGGAGAGATGGATCCCTCCGAGGTCACTAGAGGTAAATTCCTGTCTCGAAGTTAGGGGTCATATTTTATAGATCTGTTTCATATCATTATGTGTGGCATAGTGTTTTATTTCTATGTGTCATACATTGTTGAAATTTTGTTTTATTGTTAGAGGATTCTGCTCTTATGAGAGGATACCTCGAACCTTCTTTGGTTTACCACGATGTTGAAATGGTTATGGCTGAGCATGTATTGCCAGTTGATTTGGTGTGATTATTAGTTATGATTTTGAGATATACTTGACCGGGAGGGTTAAGTAGTTGTTGTATATTAGTAGGCTATCATAATAAGTGAGTCTCCTTTTTCCATGCCTAAATTACTTATATTGGTATTTGATATAGGTAAACCTTAATGTGAAATTCTTGATTATATATGGGTATTTAAGGTGAAAATTTTGCATTAAGATGTGAAGGGTAATTAGTATATGTTAGACTTGCATAAGAAGTCTTTTCAAAAATTGTATGTGCTAATTGTGAGTAAAGGGTAAATGTGCTCCCGTCGGTATATTTCATGTGTTGGTTCTGAGTATGATAAACAAAATTTTAAAACCTTATTTTGATGGCTTTAGGGTAATTCGAATTGATGATCTTGTTGTTAATTAAAGTTCCGGAAGGATCATTTGAGAGTCGGGTTAATGATTCCTTGTGAGGAATCCCTGTATGCAAAATTTGGTTAGTATGAGTTGGCTCGAGAGGATTGCAAATTTTGGGTTCTATAGTCTTAAACTCGGATGTTACCAAGGATCTTGTGAGGATTGAGTCCGTGATCTTTGAGTCGGCAAGTGCTACCGAATAAAATTTAAGGAACTCTTAAGAATTGTAAAGTCGTTGCTTTGATTGACTCTAAAGGACGTATAAATGGTGTAGGATGTAATAAGGATGAATCATATTGTTAGTAATGGAGAATAGGTTGGCGTCGGACCCGATCCTTACCTTACCTAGTGGATGTGAGGATCTTGTGGAATTTTAAGTGTGTATTAAAGGAAGATCAGGGTGTAGTGTTATACAAAAAAAAAAAAAAAAAAAAAAAGAAAGTGGCAGCGTATGCCTTGAGGAATTCAACTTAGATAAGTGAGATTTTCTTATCCTCTACTCGGGAGTAGCTACACTTGTATTGCGTTATTTAAGTAGGAACCTTATCTTTTTGAAGCTTCCTTTGAGAGTTGTACTGATCCTAAGAGTTGGAGGATTAAGTTAGTCGAAAGGAAGAGATTTGAAAGACTACCCAAATTCTTGAGGAATAGGTTAGGTTGTGTGACGGATTTCCTTTCCACTTGAGAAGTTTAATTAACCTTAGCGAGTTTGCGTGTAATAGCAGTTATTATTCTAGCATTGAGATAAAACTGTATGAGGCGTGGTTCAGGAAGATATTTCGATCTCCCATTTGTTGGGGTGAAATTAGTGAAGCTAGGCCTAAGGTAATTTAGCGCCAAAGTTTGTTAATCCATTTGAAGTTTTAGAAAATGTTGGTGAGTTGACTTATAGACCGACTTGGGGCAGCTTATAGAGTAATTGAAGTTTTAAATGTAATATCGTAATGTATTGGGTAACATAAGATGTAATACTTTTCATTTAAATATACTTTCTTTGAGGTCGTGAAAATTCGGGTTAGCGATAATGGTATGGTATTCTCGGAGTATTAAGTTGTTATATCACATTATTAATGAAATTAGAATCTTGGAAAGAATCATAGCATTGATGAGACTAATTGGGAATTGAAGTCTTAGAGTATTTAAGTTGTGAAAATGTATAGTAGAATCATGCCTTTGAGAAGTCTAATTGAAAATGTTAAGTTAGAATGTGTGAAAGGTAACCCTTGCTATTTGAACCTTAGGGTAAGTGACAGTCAAATTCGGGACGAATTTTCTTTAAGGGGGAGTGAGTGTAACGACCCCAACCCTAGGCACTAATTTTAAATATTATATTATATGCTTTTAATATTTACGTTAGTTTTATGTGTTCAATCATGTCTTTAAATTCTTAAATTAAGATAAATTGGGTGTGTAGTAAGATTAGAATCTTTTGAGAACTTATTGGATATTTAATAAAGAAATTAGGGGAAATAATAAAAAATGGAAAAATAATAAATAGTACAAGAAGGTAAATGGGTAGGATGAATTATTTGAGTAAAGGTTAGTTTTAAATTTTAAAAATGAAAGCCTTAGTTTAATTGTTGTGGGAGGGGGGCCAAATTGTTTTACCTTCTCCTAGGCTTGACAAGTGCCTCCCCCATACTCCCTCCTTGACCGGCCCCTCCCCTCTCCATCATCCTCCTCTTACTCTCCTTCTCCCTCCTTCATTCATTCTTACTTCCCTAGAGAAACTAAGAAACCTCCATGGAAGCTCCCTTCTTCCAAGCTTGAGTCCAAGACATTTCTTCACCAAAAATCAAGTCTAAGAGCACCATTGAAGTTGGATCATCTAGGAGAATCCATCTAGCTAGAAAGATCAACCTCCCATTACAAACCCTAAGGTGAGTTGTTATGACCTCCTTTCATTTATGTGCTCATGAACTATCTATTGTTGTTCTTGGTGTTGTGATTGTTGTTATATGTTTTGGAAATCTTCTTGGAGTTAGAAAATGGATTAATGACTTAAAAAGATGTTGTGGTTCATGGGAGTTAATTTAGATTTAAGGGAATGGGTGGAATTTGATTGGAAAGTTAGAATTTATTTGAAATGGTGAAATGGGTGGAATTTGTAGTGATAATCCATCTAGGGTTACTTGGGTTTGGGTTTACATGTTTATATGGGACTTGGTAAGATTGAAGTATTCTTTGGTGCTCTTGACTTAAGCTTAGTTAGAAGAATGGAAACCTAGGCTTCAAAGGGGTAAAAATCTGGAAATGGGCTGCTGGGGGCTTGGGCGGTCGCCCATGGGGGCTTGGGCGGCCGCCCATCATGGCAGGAATTCACTTTGGCCTTAAAACTCACTTGGGCGGTCGCCCAAGTGGTGAGGGCGGTCGCCCATAGTGGCAGAAACCATAATTACCTTTGAAGTCCACTTGGGCGGTCGCCCAAGTGGTTAGGGCGGTCGCCCATACCCCTGAACCAAACTTTTTCAAATTAAATAAGAATTGTTTAGTAAGTTGTTTGACCTCTTATAAATGGTGACTCCCACCCAATATAAATTAGTAGAACCTAATCAACCCGGATACGAATTGATCCTCTTTAACCTGAGTTAGAGTAGGATACTTTGGCTTGGCCATGACGCCTTATTTGGTCGAAATGGAATTGTGGGAGTAGTTAAATATTGTTCGGAAAGTGGTCCAAACTTGGGAAGTAGGTCTTGCACTTTCATTAAGATTATTCAAGGTTAAGTAATGACTTCGTAGGTTTGGTTTATGGTACTTGGTGACTTTACTTGTTCCCCTATCCTTGGTGATTTGTTAGAAATAGCGTAGAAACCATAAGTTTCACTATTTCGTTAATGGAAGATGAGCATGTATCGCCTTGTGGCATTATTATCCCAATTTGTGGAATTATTGAATTTGGTGTATACCTTAATATCCTAAGTATGGATTATTTGGCAAGTTGTTGTGTTGTATCCCGGTGTGGATTAATTGGTACATGATTGTATTGTATCCCGGTGTGGATTATGTGGTTATATTGTTACCTTAATTGAGTTCATATGCATTGATGATATTATGCATTGTGTATTACATGAATTGTTGCACTATGGTACTGTTTAGCATGAGTATACATTACCATGTTGTTATATTATTATCCCTTTTTGTGGATTTCTTCAAGTGTCTATTATGTGCTTGAACGTGTGTACATTCAGGGGGTATAATGAAATTCAATCAATTACTGATTTGTTCTATAAGTGATTGAAGGTTCATTATACCTGTGACCTTACCCCTCTGTGGCCACAGAGTGGGCGTGCAAGCTTCTGTATTGACCCAAAAGGCTTTACATACTGCTGCGATTGGCGATTAGGGAATGCTTACGTATTAAGCCTAAAGCTTTACAGTTAGCGATATTATTTTGGATACTCTATTATAGGTATCTTTTCTTATATGGATCTCTGGGTATGAGTCCTATAAGAGGTGAATGTGCTGGAGGCAATTCACCAAAGAGTGGAGTTTTACTCCCACGTTGTACGACTTATTGTTCAGACGGGAAAGGTAAAATGAGGTAACGTAATGTGTTTACCGTTTTCATAATGTATTATGTGCTACCATGCTATGTGTTGCACTTTGTTTGGCATCTTGCTGCATTCATAATAGCTCATTGAGATTTATTCTCACCCCTCTCCCTTTACTGTTTTAGATTCCGAGACAGGTGACCCGAACCAGTGAGGCCGGGGATATCATTGTGGACTTTTACTTTTGGGGGCTTGTCAGGTTAAGTATAGGAGTTGGTTATTAGGAGTATTTATTTAGTATTCCTCTTTCACAAGTTGTATGGGAAACTCTTTGTTAAACAATGTTATTTAGGGTTTTCAATGTAATTGATCATATTACGGTTTATTAAAGTTGTGGTTGTATTTCCTCTAAGTAGAGATATTACCAATTTATTTTCTTTGGAAGTTTGAAAAGTGGTTTTCTTTTAAAGGCAAATAAATGTTTTAAAAATTTAGATGGATTTTCTTAGTTTGAGCTCCTCTAGCGCGGGACACGCGTTAGGTCTCGGGTTGGGGTGCTCACAGTTGGTATCAAAGCTTAGTTAGAGGTCAAGGGTAGATGTCTAAACTAAGGGGGAATGTGTGGAAATTGACGCCGAGTGTTTAATGCAGGAGTTCGTTCTAATGGCCGGAAGCAAGGATGATCAGCGGAAGGTTCTAGAAATTGAAGAAGATATGAGTAGAGGTGGAATTCAGAATGAAGAGATGACGAAATTATTTAGGATGTTTGTACAGAATATGGAGACTAGAGGATCAGTTCCGAATCAACCCGAGGGATGTCAAAGTGATGGATGGGAAAGGTTTGTGAAGATGAATCCACCGAGTTTTAATGGATATCCGGATCCGTTAAAGGCAGAAAAATGGTTAGAGAAAATGAACAAAATCTTCGAGGTTATGGAGAGTCGCAATGAAGAGAAAGTTAGGTATGCCGTTTTCAAGCTTGAAGGTCCAGCTGATCAGTGGTGGCAGAAGTTGAAGGAAAGTTGGGAGCGGGATCATACGCCCCAGATTTGGGATAATTTCACTCAGCAGTTCGAGGATTATTTCATTCTAATGGTTACAAGGGATAGGAAGGAGATTGAATTCTTAGGACTAAAACAAGGGAACATGACGGTGAATCAGTATTCAGTCAGGTTTGAGGAATTAGCTAGGTGTTGCCCTCATTTGGTATCACATGAAGTAAGAAGAGTTCTTAGGTTTGTAACAGGTTTGAGGATTGAGTTTAGGGGGAAATTAATGATTGATAGCTTCACCGATTATCAGACAGCCTTAGATAGAGCATATGAGATCGAGAATAGCATTGAGAAAAATGGTGGAAGATCGGAAGGTGGGATTAGAAATAAACCAAGGTATCTAGGACAAGGACCCAAAATCACTAGAGGACAACCAAGGACTTCAGCTTCAGGGAATAAGAGAGGGGAACTTGTGGTAGCTTCCTCGTCTAGGCCAATACCCAAACTATATGGGATGATATGTGAGTATTGCAAGAAGAAGGGTCATTCTGAAGACAAGTGTTGGAGTAAGCAAGGGAAATGCTTGAAGTGTGGAGAGATGGGGCATTTTAGGAGGAATTGCCCAAGGTTTCGACAGGAGCGAGCTTCAGGCAGCAGTCAGCAAGGTGGACGGCAAAGAGGTGGTACCAAAAGAGATAACGAAGGGGAACCGAAAGAGAGGGTCTGTGGTCGAGTGTGTGTTTCGGGTCCAGGAGAGATGGATCCCTCCGAGGTCACTAGAGGTAAATTCCCTGTCTCAGAAGTTAGGGGTCATATTTTATAGATCCTGTTTCATATCATTATGTGTGGCATAGTGTTTTATTTCTATGTGTCATACATTGTTGAAATTTTGTTTTATTGTTAGAGGATTCTGCTCTTATGAGAGGATACCTCGAACCTTCTTTGGTTTACCACGATGTTGAAATGGTTATGGCTGAGCATGTATTGCCAGTTGATTTGGTGTGATTATTAGTTATGATTTTGAGATATACTTGACCGGGAGGGTTAAGTAGTTGTTGTATATTAGTAGGCTATCATAATAAGTGAGTCTCCTTTTTCCATGCCTAAATTACTTATATTGGTATTTGATATAGGTAAACCTTAATGTGAAATTCTTGATTATATATGGGTATTTAAGGTGAAAATTTTGCATTAAGATGTGAAGGGTAATTAGTATATGTTAGACTTGCATAAGAAGTCTTTTCAAAAATTGTATGTGCTAATTGTGAGTAAAGGGTAAATGTGCTCCGTCGGTATATTTCATGTGTTGGTTCTGAGTATGATAAACAAAATTTTAAAACCTTATTTTGATGGCTTTAGGGTAATTCGAATTGATGATCTTGTTGTTAATTAAAGTTCCGGAAGGATCATTTGAGAGTCGGGTTAATGATTCCTTGTGAGGAATCCTGTATGCAAAATTTGGTTAGTATGAGTTGGCTCGAGAGGATTGCAAATTTTGGGTTCTATAGTCTTAAACTCGGATGTTACCAAGGATCTTGTGAGGATTGAGTCCGTGATCTTTGAGTCGGCAAGTGCTACCGAATAAAATTTAAGGAACTCTTAAGAATTGTAAAGTCGTTGCTTTGATTGACTCTAAAGGACGTATAAATGGTGTAGGATGTAATAAGGATGAATCATATTGTTAGTAATGGAGAATAGGTTGGCGTCGGACCCGATCCTTACCTTACCTAGTGGATGTGAGGATCTTGTGGAATTTTAAGTGTGTATTAAAGGAAGATCAGGGTGTAGTGTTATACAAAAAAAAAAAAAAAAAGAAAGTGGCAAAGACATATGCCTTGAGGAATTCAACTTAGATAAGTGAGATTTTCTTATCCTCTACTCGGGAGTAGCTACACTTGTATTGCGTTATTTAAGTAGGAACCTTATCTTTTGAAGCTTCCTTTGAGAGTTGTGCGATCCTAAGAGTTGGAGGATTAAGTTAGTCGAAAGGAAGAGATTTGAAGACTACCCAAATTCTTGAGGAATAGGTTAGGTTGTGTGACGGATTTCCTTTCCACTTGAGAAGTTTAATTAACCTTAGCGAGTTTGCGTGTAATAGCGATTATTATTCTAGCATTGAGATAAAGCGTATGAGGCGTGGTTCAGGAAGATATTTCGATCTCCCATTTGTTGGGGTGAAATTAGTGAAGCTAGGCCTAAGGTAATTTAGCGCCAAAGTTTGTTAATCCATTTGAAGTTTTAGAAAATGTTGGTGAGTTGACTTATAGACCGACTTGGGGCAGCTTATAGAGTAATTGAAGTTTTAAATGTAATATCGTAATGTATTGGGTAACATAAGATGTAATACTTTTCATTTAAATATACTTTCTTTGAGGTCGTGAAAATTCGGGTTAGCGATAATGGTATGGTATTCTCGGAGTATTAAGTTGTTATATCACATTATTAATGAAATTAGAATCTTGGAAAGAATCATAGCATTGATGAGACTAATTGGGAATTGAAGTCTTAGAGTATTTAAGTTGTGAAAACGTATAGTAGAATCATGCCTTTGAGAAGTCTGATTGAAAATGTTAAGTTAGAATGTGTGAAAGGTAACCCTTGCTATTTGAACCTTAGGGTAAGTGACAGTCAAATTCGGGACGAATTTTCTTTAAGGGGGAGTGAGTGTAATGACCCCAACCCTAGGCACTAATTTTAAATATTATATTATATGCTTTTAATATTTACGTTAGTTTTATGTGTTCAATCATGTCTTTAAATTCTTAAATTAAGATAAATTGGGTGTGTAGTAAGATTAGAATCTTTTGAGAACTTATTGGATATTTAATAAAGAAATTAGGGAAAATAATAAAAAATGGAAAAATAATAAATAGTACAAGAAGGTAAATGGGTAGGATGAATTATTTGAGTAAAGGTTAGTTTTAAATTTTAAAAATGAAAGCCTTAGTTTAATTGTTGTGGGAGGGGGGCCAAATTGTTTTACCTTCTCCTAGGCTTGACAAGTGCCTCCCCCATACTCCCTCCTTGACCGGCCCCTCCCCTCTCCATCATCCTCCTCTTACTCTCCTTCTCCCTCCTTCATTCATTCTTACTTCCCTAGAGAAACTAAGAAACCTCCATGGAAGCTCCCTTCTTCCAAGCTTGAGTCCAAGACATTTCTTCACCAAAAATCAAGTCTAAGAGCACCATTGAAGTTGGATCATCTAGGAGTGATGATGTCCACACGGACTACCCGGCCCGGCCCGGCCCGCCATTCACGGGCTAAACGGTGAAACGGGCTTTGCCCGGCCTGTTCGTGTGTATCAACGGGCTTTAGCCCGGCCCGGCCCGTGGGTCAAACCGAAGAGAGGCCCGCCCGTTTGGCCCGGATCCAAAGATCCAAGGGCCAAACGGATTTCCCTCTTTTTTTTTTTACAAAATTTGAAATGGGGGTAGGGGGGATTCGAACCTGGGGTGAAATGGTATAAGGGAGCGCAGCTTACCACTTGGACACAATGACATTGGTGTTAATTATTCAGACGTCAAATATAAATTATAAAAAAAAAATGGGTCAAACGGAAAATGGGCAAATGGGCTTTGGAAGCCCGCGGGCTTGGCCCGCCCGTCGCCCAATAATCTCGGCCGGGCCTGTACCGTGAACTAAGGCGGGCCGGACACGGGCTTGTCCACGGGCGAAGGGGAACGGGCTTAATGGGCTGCGGGCCAACGGGCTTGTCCATGGGCTAAGGCCCATTTTGGCCTTCATCATCTAGGAGAATCCATCTAGCTAGAAAGATCAACCTCCCATTACAAACCCTAAGGTGAGTTGTTATGACCTCCTTTCATTTATGTGCTCATGAACTATCTATTGTTGTTCTTGGTGTTGTGATTGTTGTTATATGTTTTGGAAATCTTCTTGGAGTTAGAAAATGGATTAATGACTTAAAAAGATGTTGTGGTTCATGGGAGTTAATTTAGATTTAAGGGAATGGGTGGAATTTGATTGGAAAGTTAGAATTTATTTGAAATGGTGAAATGGGTGGAATTTGTAGTGATAATCCATCTAGGGTTACTTGGGTTTGGGTTTACATGTTTATATGGGACTTGGTAAGATTGAAGTATTCTTTGGTGCTCTTGACTTAAGCTTAGTTAGAAGAATGGAAACCTAGGCTTCAAAGGGGTAAAAATCTGGAAATGGGCTGCTGGGGGCTTGGGCGGTCGCCCGTAGGGCTTGGGCGGCCGCCCGTCATGGCGAGGAATTCACTTTGGCCTTAAAACTCACTTGGGCGGTCGCCCGAGTGGTGAGGCGGTCGCCCGTAGTGGCGAAACCATAATTACCTTTGAAGTCCACTTGGGCGGTCGCCCAGTGGTTAGAGCGGTCGCCCATACCCCACTGAACCAAACTTTTTCAAATTAAATAAGAATTGTTTAGTAAGTTGTTTGGCCTCTTATAAATGGTGACTCCCACCCAATATAAATTAGTAGAACCTAATCAACCCGGATACGAATTGATCCTCTTTAACTTTGAGTTAGAGTAGGATACTTTGGCTTGGCCATGACGCCTTATTTGGTCGAAATGGAATTGTGGGAGTAGTTAAATATTGTTCGGAAAGTGGTCCAAACTTGGGAAGTAGGTCTTGCACTTTCATTAAGATTATTCAAGGTTAAGTAATGACTTCGTAGGTTTGGTTTATGGTACTTGGTGACTTTACTTGTTCCCCTATCCTTGGTGATTTGTTAGAAATAGCGTAGAAACCATAAGTTTCACTATTTCGTTAATGGAAGATGAGCATGTATCGCCTTGTGGCATTATTATCCCAATTTGTGGAATTATTGAATTTGGTGTATACCTTAATATCCTAAGTATGGATTATTTGGCAAGTTGTTGTGTTGTATCGGTGTGGATTAATTGGTACATGATTGTATTGTATCCGGTGTGGATTATGTGGTTATATTGTTACCTTAATTGAGTTCATATGCATTGATGATATTATGCATTGTGTATTACATGAATTGTTGCACTATGAGTGCTTGTTTAGCATGAGTATACATTACCATGTTGTTATATTATTATCCCTTTTTGTGGATTTCTTCAAGTGTCTATTATGTGCTTGAACGTGTGTACATTCAGGGGGTATAATGAAATTCAATCAATTACTGATTTGTTCTATAAGTGATTGAAGGTTCATTATACCTGTGACCTTACCCCTCTGTGGCGCGAGTGGGCGTGCAAGCTTCGTATTGACCCAAAAGGCTTTACATACTGCTGCGATTGGCGATTAGGGGGAATGCCACGTAGTAAGCCTAAGGCTTTGATTAAGCGATATTATTTTGGATACTCTATTATAGGTATCTTTTCTTATATGGATCTACGGGGTATGAGTCCTATAAGAGGTGAATGTCTTGGAGGCAATTCACCAAAGTGAGTTTACTCCCACGTTGTACGACTTATTGTTCGGACGGGAAAGGTAAAATGAGGTAACGTAATGTGTTTACCGTTTCATAATGTATTATGTGCTACCATGCTATGTGTTGCACTTTGTTTGGCATCTTCTTTGCATTCATAATAGCTCATTGAGATTTATTCTCACCCTCTCCCTTTCTTGTTTTAGATTCCGACGGGTGACCCGAACCGGTGAGGGTAGGGGATATCATTGTGGACTTTTACTTTTGGGGGCTTGTCAGGTTAAGTATAGGAGTTGGTTATTAGGAGTATTTATTTAGTATTCCTCTTTCACAAGTTGTATGGGAAACTCTTTGTTAAACAATGTTATTTAGGGTTTTCAATGTAATTGATCATATTACGGTTTATTAAAGTTGTGGTTGTATTTCCTCTAAGTAGAGATATTACCAATTTATTTTCTTTGGAAGTTTGAAAAGTGGTTTTCTTTTAAAGGCAAATAAATGTTTTAAAAATTTAGATGGATTTTCTTAGTTTGAGCTCCTCTAGCGCGGGACACGCGTTAGGTCTTGGGTTGGGGTGCTCACATCTTCAACCCCCGCACAAACCTCAAAGACTTCCTCTCCTCGGTTGCCACCAAATGAGTGCAATACCTTGATAACTCCATGAACTTAGCTACATATTGTGCTACATAATAAGTGTGTAGTTTATAATAGGACGAAGGGAGACTGAACTTTTTTGTTGATCCCCCACTTTATATAAATGAAATTTTACTATTCCATATTTATTTTATTTACTACTTTACTGATTTTATTGATCCCCACATTATATAAATGAAAATATTAATATATAAAAGACTGCTAACTTTCCGATGTCGCGTTTCTAAAAAAAAAAAAAAACTTTCTGGTGTCATGCACCTTTCGACGAACGAGCCATTATTTCGTATTGATTTAAGATTTATTTATTTTTTGGATTTTATTTCATTAAAAAATTGGATAAATGTTACATTAGTTTTAACTGTAGTTGTTAATTTTGATTTTTGTTTATTTAAAAATATCAAAAGTCGATACAATTGTTTTCATAATAATTATAAAAAATATCAAAAGTCGATACAATTGTAAACAACCGAGAGATATCAATTTTAAACTATAAAATAAATAAAATAAAAATATTTTTATAATTATTAAGAGACAAAGTAGTAATAATTATAAAAAATATCAAAAGTCGATACAATTGTTTTCATAATAAGGCTACTAAATAATAGTATATTAAAAGTAATAATTATTTATTAAGAGACAAATGCTAAAATAATAGTATATTAAAAGTAATAATATAAAAATAATAGTATATTAAATAATAGTATAATAAAATGCTATTATTTTAGCACAATTATTTTTATTATACTATTATTTATTAAGAGACAAAGTAGTAATAATTATAACAAAAATTTCTTACATTGAAATTTATTAAGAGACAAAGTAGTAATAAATATAAAAAATATCAAAAGTCGATATAATTGTTTTCATAATAAGGCTACTAAATAATAGTATATTAAAAGTAATAATTATTTATTAAGAGACAAATGCTAAAATAACAGTATATTAAAAGTAATAATATAAAAATAATAGTATATTAAATAATAGTATAATAAAATGCTATTATTTTAGCACAATTATTTTTATTATACTATTATTTATTAAGAGACAAAGTAGTAATAATTATAACAAAAATTTCTTACATTGGAGTTTATTAAGAGACAAAGTAGTAAAAATGCAAAAAATAAATAAAATTTTAGCACAATTATTTTTATTATACTATTATTTATTAAGAGACAAAGTAGTAATAATTATAACAAAAATTTCTTACATTGGAATTTATTAAGAGACAAAGTAGTAATAATTATAAAAAATATCAAAAGTCGATACAATTGTTATCATAATAAGGCTACTAAATACGTTGACTAAGTAGATGATTTTGTTATAATTATTACTACTTTGTCTCTTAATAAACTCCAATGTAAGAAATTTTTGTTTTAAAATTGTCTTTTTTATAAAAAGCTTTGTTCTGAAAGTTTTTTTTACTAAATTTCTTTCACTATTTATTTTATTATCGTATATTAAATGTTTAAAAGTGAATAATAAAAATATTTATCTTCTTTCCCAAAGTGAATACTTCAAATTCAAGTGAATTGTTCTTTAAGAATAAAAAATAAATGAATATCAAACTTTTGATTTATGAATATTTTAAAAATATTTATTTGAGCAAAGATGCATAAATACACTTGTTATTCCAAATTTTCAATTTTACAATTATATAATGAATAGTAAAATAACAAAGTAGTAAAATAAATTATTTAAGGAAAAATATTTTAAAATAACAATTCATATTGGAATAATCACTGAAGTTTCTTACATCACGAAATATGTGTATACAAAAAGCTTCCAAAATTTATAATATTCATTGTGTTGGTTAAATTATTATAACCTATATATACTTTCATTAGTTTTAACTTTTTATTATAAATTATTTTGGACTCATAATTAATATATTATAATTATATAACATCATTTAAATAAAATATGTTAATATAACAAAATTTTGCTTATATCATACAACGCATGGGTGCAATACTAGTTTAATAACTAAAAATTGTATCTCTCACTTATAAAACTGACACATTCATCTCTCAGTTTTATTACTCTTGAGAATTGATAATTGTTATCCTCAATTGATAAGTCAATTTTTCAGTTGTTTAAAGCTAAATACGGAGTATATACAACAACACTTCCTTTAAACATTTGATACATCAATATCTCAGTTATGTAAAGCTATGAATAACTAATATATGAATTTATTAGTTTTACAATGAAAGTTGAAAAGAAGAACTGAGACATAAATTTATCAATAGTTTTAAAAGTGCAAAATAAAAGGAATTACAAATTTAGCACAATTGTGAACAACTGATACATTTATTTATCGGTTTTAAAATGAAAAATGCAAAAAATAAATAAAATTTTAGCACAATTGTAAACAACCGAGAGATATCAATTTTAAACTAAAAAATAAATAAAATAAAAATCGCGCATTAACTACCTGAACAGTTTAGACCCGGCCCAAAAACGGGACAGCCATGGCACATGCCCAGGGCCCAACTTTTGTAGGAGTATGTACTTTTAAATCCCAAGTTTGATTCTTGTGAACTTCACGACAAATTTTTCTAATTTCTCTCCTATTTTACTTTTATAATTATAATATATCTTACATTCATTATTTCTCCTTTTATTATACTGTTATTTATTAGTTATTGTGTTCAAAATTTTAATCCACATTCACATGAGACAAATGGAGTACTCCCTCCGTCCCAACAATTGCTTCTCATTTTTTGCCAAGCATGCAAATTAAGAAAATGGGGGAAAGAAAAAATGTTGTGAGTGTAATTTGAAAATAGGAGAGAGAATGAGTGGAGAAAATAGTAAATTATAATGGTGTTGTGAGTATTAAAATAATGTAGGAGAGAGAATGAGTGGAGGGAATAGTAAAGATTCCTTTGCCAAAATAGGAAAGTGGAAGCTATTAATCGGACACCCAAAATGGCAAAATGGGAAGCTACTATTGGGACAGAGGGAGTATATATTTAATGAATTTGTTTTGTAATATATATTCTCCTTGTGTCAAAATGAATGTCCAAATTTCTAATATGCTCTTGATTAAGAGCAAATTTAAAAAGAAATTGGACATTCACTTTGAAACCGACGGAGTACAAAGTTTCCGATGTATACATGTTTGTAAATAGTTGTTTAATATAATTTTTTTTACTCTAATGAGAAAGACATTATATGAAATATAAAAGTATAATAAAATTTATTTTTAAGAAATAAAAGTATGATATAGTTTAAAATGCTTTATTAATTTATAAACACTAAAGCTATGTATGAATTTTGTTTAACTTATATTTTCGCGGTAAAAATATGCGCTCAAGTGTAATACTATGTTTTTATCATTTCATTAGCGAAAAAAAAAATGTGCGGTGTCATTTTTATTTTTGTAAGGGTTAATTACCATTTAGGGCCTGAGGTAATATACCTGTTCTCGTAGAGGGGCCTATTATAGTTTCCTTTTCAATTTAGGGTCTCACGTTAAAAAAGTTAGCCAATTAAGGGAAAACTAACGATTTTGGTTAAAAAAGCCTGTTAACTCCCCATGTGCCAACCACGTGCGTATTTATTGAGGATATTTATGGCATACGAACAACTCCAAAACGCAACAACTCCATGTACGCTTTCTTCCATGGCTGTGGCACATAAGCTAAGACGCGAAAGAAAATATTTGACCAAACGCATTTAGGGTTCTTGTGCAAACAATTAGGGTTCTTCATCTACGAAATTGGTGATCCAGAGTGCGATTGAGAAGGGTTTGAAGATGACCTGGTGCAAAAGGAAGAAGAAGGGTTGCATTTATCTGCGACACACGATTACGGTAATCATTCAACTTAAAGCTGATTATGTTGTTGTATAGAACGATCCATGTGATAGTGTTCAAAAATTGATTCGGTAGTACAATATACGTGTTGTTGTTGTGTATTTTGAGAAAAACATAGTAATGGTGATTTTTTTGTTGTGGTCTGTAAAGTGTTATTTTTATTGTTGTGGTCCCCTATTGATGACATAATGATATGGTCCCCTTTTGGACAAATATATTGCTCGATTACAGTCTTGGTTGTTTTTTTTTTTTCATTTGTGTAAATGATCCCTCACATTTTACTATTAAACTACATCACGGGGTTACTTTCCTAATGATAGTCAAGATAGCTATAAAGGAGGGGATGTTGCATGGTTTGATTATTTTGATGTTGATTGTGTGTCATTGGTTGAGCTTGGCATTGTTAAAAGAAATTTGGTGTAGTTACTCATGAGTATACACTTGTTTGAGAACACAGTGGAAAAGGTGTTTTTAGTCTTAGGCTCATTCAAAATGATAGAGATGCGGTGATATATCAATGTTTATGCCTAGTAAGAAACCAATAGTGGAATTATTTGTTGAGTTAGATAAAGGAAAGGGAATATTGGGAGATGAGGTTAATAGATATGCAAATGAGGATATTGATAGTCAAGTGCCTCATGAGTCATTATATGATAGTGAGTATGAGCAATCGATGATGACATTCATTTAGAAGGCGATGGTATTGGAGCTAGTGGTACTAAAAAACAGGTGATGAAACAGAAAACAATAAGATGGTTATCCGGGAGTATGGTCTTTGGAAAGAAAGGCAAAGCTGTGAATGATGAGTATGATTCGGATGATGGGTTGAAGGATTATGAAAGTGAAGATGAAGAAGCAGTTGGTAGGCCTATTGGAAAGATATTCAATAGAAAGGTTGATATGGTGAAACCTTGCTTTGAGTTGGGAATGGAATTTGCAAATCACAAGGAGTTGGTTGAAGCTATTAAGAAGCATTCAATTGATGAGAAGAAAAACATTTACTTCATTAAGCAAGTTAAGCAAAGGGTTAGGGCTAAATGTAAAGAGCCATGTCCTTGGCTTGTTTTTGCTTCCAGATGCCAGAGAGAATCAAACTTGGTGATTAAGACCTTAAATACCAATCACACATGTGGATTACAGTACAGGAATAGCCATGTCACACCTAGATGGTTAGCAGCCAAACATGTTAATGAATGGAGAGCAAATCCCACTCAACCTGCAAAAGCATTTAAAAAATGGTGTTTGAGAAATACAGTGCAAATATATCCATGGCACAATGCTATAGAACAAAAAGAAAATCATTTCAGATGATTGAGGGCAGTGTGTCTCAGCAATATGAAAAGTTGTGGGATTATGCACATGAGTTGAGGGCTAGAAATCCTGGTAGTTCAGTTTATATGACAACTGAAGATGGAAGTGTGATGGCAGGGAAAGCTATTTTTCAAAGGTTCTATGTTTGTTTAGGAAGGTTGAAACAGGGATTCAAATTATGTAGGAAGGTGATATGCTTGGATGGGTGTTTTTTGAAAGGTGAGCATGGAGGACAGTTACTAGTAGCTTGTGGTATAGATCCTAACAACAACTGGTTCCCATTACATTTATGCCATTGTGGAAGTGAGACTAGAGAAACATGGCATTTGGTTTATCAAAGCGATGATTGATGATATAGAACTTAGAGATGATAGTGAGTATATGATCATGTCGAGATAAGCGAAGGGGTTAATAGATGCGGTTTCTACTTTCATGCCTAATGCGAACACGGGTTTTGTGTGCTCCATATGCTAGGCAATATGAGGACGACGGGTTTCGAGAGGGATAGTTCACGAGAGATCGGCTTTGGAATGCTTTGCATGTGCTACTACGGTGTCCGAGGTTTAAGAGTGTAATGGGTGAAATTGCTGCATATAACAGAGTGTTTCAAGTGGTTTCGGGACAAACCACCGGAGCGGTGGTCTAGGTCTCATTTCGAGAACAAATACAAAATGTGACATCCTCTTGAACAATGCGCGAGAGAGTTTCAACGACTTCATTCTAGAGGCTAGAGAGAAGCCGATCTTTGGCATGCCTTGAGAGTATTAGGAACATGTTAATGGAGAGATTGGAAGAGAATAGGCGAGAATGCGATAATAAATGGAAGGGGATGTGGTTATGTCCAAAAATTCGAAGGAACTTGAGAAAAGAAAGTCTAAGGTCAATGATTGTATACCAAGGTCTGCGGGGCCGGGAAATACCGGAGTTGAGACTATCGGTGGTAGTCAACATTCGGTCAATTTGATGGATAATACTTGCACTTGCGAAAGTGGGAATTATCGGGGATACCATGTAACCATGCCATTTGTTGTATGTTCTTGAAATATGAGGCACACGAGAAGTATGTGGCGGATTGTTATAGAGTTGAAACCTACAAAAAGGTTTACTCTTTCATGATAAACCACTATGGATTCACCGGATATGTGGCCGAGAGACGGGTTTGCCTCCGGTTTATCCACCCAAATCACAAAAAGGACTCAACACAGCGGACCAAAGAAAGCGAGGAAGAAAACTAACCAAGGTTTGAAGCAATATGGAGGGGGTGAAGAAGGAGCTCGGACTCGAAGTTGAAAAGGACTCGGTATGTGATGACAATCGGATGCACTTTGTTTGTAAGGTGTTGGGACACAAGAAAGCCCACTATACAATGAATGTAAGCCATTTACCATTTCCTTTATTTTATGAACAAATGAATGTAAGCCATTTACCATTTCATTGTATGTGTGTGTCAGTGGAGATTTGGTAGTAAGGAGAAACAGAGATACATAAATGCAGCATTTGTAAGCAAGAAAGGCACAACAAAGCCAGATGTCTCATGAAAAAAACACCATCAGCAAGTGTACAAGCACCTCAATCACCAACAATCCCTACACAGCCACTATCACCACAGACTTTCTCATCACCAACTCAATCACCAGTTACTCAGGCTACACCATCAATACCTACTCAAGCAACCACTCCAACTCTGAAAAAGGTTGTATGTTTGTTCTCTATTTTTCCTTATCAATTTCAATTTAACAAATTATTTCACTGTCATTATATGAAATTCATTTACTCTTTCCTTTATTTTATGAACAGAAACATAAATGCAGCATTTGTAAGCAAGAAGGGCACAACAAAGCCAAATGTCTAATGAAAAAAACACCATCAGCAAGTGTACAAGAAACTCAATCACCACAGACATTCCTATCACCAAGTTTACAAGAAACTCAATCACCAACACTCCCAACACCACCACTATCACCACCTAGACATTCCCATCACCAAGTGGACAAGCTCCTCAATCACTAACACTCCCAACACCACCACTATCACTACAGACATTCCCATCACCAAGTCTATCACCACTTACTCAGCCTACACCACCAATACCTACTCAAGCAACCAAAAAGGTTGTATGTTTGTTCTCTATTTTGCCTGATGAATCTCTTTCAGTTTAAAAATTATATCAACATCCTTAACCTTAACTTGTATGTGTAGGTCTCTAGAGGGTATGCAACAAGAACTTCGAGGAGAAAACACATGAGACTAGAGAAACAATAACGAGAGAAGGAGAGAACAATTGGAAAGGAAACAAGAACGAGAGAAAGAGAGAACACAAGGGAAGGTATTTTTCTTGCACAATTATCTATTACATTTTTTTTTTCACAATACAAAAGGATTAAGTTACTTCTAATGTTTTTAGGGTTCGAAGCAATCACCATCGTGACTAAACCAAAGAAAGAACTTGTAAGACTACCAAGGTCAAATAGGCTCGAGCAAAGTTTCAATTTAAAAAGGTTGAAGGGATAATTGATGTAGATCTTTGGCGAAGAGGAAGAACCGGAAAGTGAACTGCCGTGGCAATGTCCCAACCTCAAATGCAGACCAAAGAAATCAAGGTTAAGAATCCCTTTGCTTCCATTCAAGTTAATGGAGAAGATGGAACAGGCAGTTCCAACACTCAACCATCAACCATTTCACAACCTTACATTCAAAAAGGTGGAAAGAGATTTGTGACCTGGAAGGATTTGAGGGAGACTGCAAAAAGATTACATGCAAAGGACATTGAAGAAAGGAAGAAGTGAAGAACCATGTGTTGTGCAAATTTCTAGAGAATCTGATTCTCTTTCTTTTGGACATATTATTAAACTTTGTGGAGAATGTGATTCTCTCTTTCTTTTGGACAAATTTGTCACTTTATATTATGGATGTGGATGTGTGATTAGCTAATACTTTATTGACCAAATGTGGTCTTTAGGAGCCTTTTTGTTGACTGGTATTTTGGCAAAAACACTTAAGATCATGTGAATTGTGTCATCTTTTGATATTCAACTCATATTCCAGTTCTTTGTGTTCAATACATGTCATTTTTTGTGTTTAGTTCAAACTATAATCATGTGCAGGTTTGATGCAAACTTAAAACAAAGATTAAACAGAGATTAAAGGTAATCATATGGGCTTTGAAAACCATTTCATTCATTTCCAATAGACATTACAATACACCATTACAGTACCACCAAAAATTCCAAAACCAAGCAATACAACCTGACTTACAAACACCCTAAATAACATCCATTCATACTTTAATCAAAATACCCAATAACTTGGATTCATACTCTAATCAATATACCCAAATCGCAATACAGGCACAAACCAAGAGGAAGAACAAAATTTTTTGTCTTCTTTTCAATCTTGCAATTTCGGACTCCATTTCATTTCTCTTTCGAATCAATCCAGGTATGATCATCTTCGATCTTGCGCACATCTCTTGATCATACCATGCAAAATACCCACAGCCATCATACCTCTTTGGGCATTAATGAAATCTTCGGTCTGGATTGTTTTCAGTCCATGATGTCTGCAATCGCGTCATGCTACCACACCTGCAGAAAACGTTTTGATTCATGTTCAAACCCTAAATTATTTCCCCAATTTCGAATTTGGTTTGTTTGAGCGTAAACTGGTTTATGAGCCACAGCCATGGAAGAAGAAAGCGTACATGGAGTTGTTCGTATGCCAGAAATACCCTCAATAAATACGCACGTGGTTGGCACATGGGGAGTTAACTGGCTTTTTTAACCAAAATCGTTAGTTTTCCCTTAATTGGCTAACTTTTTTAACGTGAGGCCCTAAATTGAAAAGGAAACTATAATAGGCCCCTCTACGAGAACAGGTATATTACCTCAGGCCCTAAATGATAATTAACCCTTTTTGTAAATAAGTAAAAACTTTTTAAAAAACGTGTGATGACATTTTTGTAAATAATTGAAACTTATAAAAACTCTCTGACAGTTTTCGACACTTATAATTGACACCCTTCAATACTATAATCAACACTGTTTAACACAAAGACCGACACTATTTTCAACATTATTACTGACACTATTTACTGTTGGAAATGGATAACGAAAAGTTAAGTTTAACTTAACGTTGATCTAGTTTCTAACGGAAGTTCGTTATGTGTTAACGGAACTAGTTACAAATGGTAATCTACATTTGTTGTAGATTATATATAACTCATTTAATGTCTCAAAACCATTTCCGTGTGAATGAGAAATTAATGACAAATGATTTGTAACTTAAATATTGGGTCAAAGTGTGTTTTGGGTTGGTCCCAAAATTGGTGTGGACTTGTTGTGGCTAAAGGGCTGACGAGCAGGCTGAAGAAGCTTTTGCACGGCCGTGCAAGTGTCTAGGACACGGCCGTGCACCGTGCCTTGCCTTGCCACTCCCGGCCGTGCCGAGCCATGAACTCGACCGTGCATATTGCCTTGCACGGCCGTGCGGATCATTGGACACGGCCGTGCAAATGCCGTTATACTAGAAAAGTTGTGACTTTTCAAGGGAAAAGCCACCAAACCCTTTGACTCTCTTTATATACTTCCTCCGAATTTCAATTTACATACACGGTATTCGACCCTTCCTACCCTCTAGTAAGATAGATTAACATACCCCAAATCATTGCATATTGTTGCATTAAATCCTTCAAAGTCCAAAGTTCCAAACATTGTGTTGTTCGCTAGAGTATTTGATTTGGAGTGCTCCTATCATTTACTTATAAGTCGTTTATCTTACTAGAAGATTGCCATATAAACCGTAAGCACTGTGCGGGGCAATAACTTCTTACGGAGATTGTATTAAATACAAGACTCGACTTGAATTCTTTTGTTTCCAATCTCCGTTATCTTTTTCTGTTAAGTTTCTAGTTAAGTTCTTGAGAAGCCTACACAATTGTCCAACAATCGTAAGAAGTTATTTACGCTTCTTCAAGATCATCAAGATGGCAAACGAGAAAGACTCCACGTAATCAAGTCAAGGGAATGTGACGCCTCCTTCTCAAGGTGACGCTACGTTCAACAATGTTACACCGTCTCACCCGGTTCATGGTAAGAAACCTCCTTCCCGTACAACCTCAAGGGTTGCACCTCTTAATGCTCTCCCTCCGTCTCATGTGTTCGTACATGCGGAAAGACCGAGTATTCTTACCGGGATGAACTTTAAAAGGTGGCAACGTAAAATGTTGGTCTATTTGACAACATTAAAATTGGTGCATTTTCTTTGGGAATATCCACCATTGATATCCGATGATGATGAATCTAAAGCAAAGAATGACCTGGATACATGGAATCACGGTGATTTCTTGTGTCGCAATTACATTCTTAGTGGCTTGGATTATGCACAATACAAGGTGTGTTGTGGCATAAAGACCGCGAGAGAATTTTGGGATTTTCTCGAGATGCACAATACTATGTGTATTGTGACTAAAAGACCGAAAGTGAACTTGGTGGAAACAAGTGCCGGAAACAAGAGAAAGAACACCGGGAAAGTGAAGAGGACCACCAAGAAGGTTAAAGGTAGTTGTTTTAATTGCGGCAAACCCGGGCATATGGCTAGGGAATGTCGACATCCTAGAATCAACAACCAAGATGGAAACCCTCTTCAAGCCAATGTGAATGAAGATAGAAATGTTCCATTGGACTTTGATCAACTTAGCCTAGGGGCATAAGATTGAATTGACCAAAAGTGGTTGTTTGTGTTAGTAAAGGGTACCTTGTTGAAGGACTCCTTAAATTGTAATTGTTTATCCGCCTAAATGCGAAGAATAAAATTTCGTATTTTATTTACTTGGTTTGAAGTGTTCCAATTGTTATGGCGTGTTCATTTAGGTCGTGTAAATTTAAATTCACTAAGTCGACGAGTTAATTTAAAATTACTACCTAAGATGAAGTTGATTCGCAAATCAATTGTGATTTCTTTTGTAGAAATCGGTTCAAACCCGAGAGATAGTAAATAGATAGTTCTTTACTTCTATTTATGATTGCATTTGATAATGCAAAAGTTCGTCTTTTGGAATAGTAAAACCTTAAAGTTTTAAGTAAACAATAAGGTTTGTGATTCATCTTAATTAGCAATTAAGAGTTTCGAAGTGATAGAGGTGGTTAGTATGTAGTACCGTTTGAAAAATAATTGTTGGGACGCTGACACTTATTTATCAAACGAATGCTTCTTACACACTAAAATCAATTGAAAAGAAAAAAAAAAAAAGGAAGATAGAACTTTTAAGGAGATGGTGAACTCCTTATTGATAAGTTCCGTCTTATGTGGGTATACCTAGCAAAGGTAGAAATATCTAAACCTAAAGAGGTTAAGATAGGACCCAAAACCATGGATTACGTTTCCATTGTATATGCAAACTAACAGTATTGCATATAGATTTGTGACGAACAAATTTGAAATGAAAAATGCAGTATTCTTCAAACGAGTTTCCTTACGGGGAAAAATGGTTGAAGAGACCTCACTTAAACATAGATATGGAGATGAAAGACATTGTAGATAACTTGGTTATTACAATGAAATGACTCCACATAAAAGAAAATATTAAATATGAATTAGGACATTCATAAAATATTTGATATGTGGAGGTACACCTCAAGTGTGGGGGTACAAGCTAAATACATAAGTTCTATTGATATGAACTTCTAGTATTAACAGAAACTGTTAAACTGTTAATGCTAAAAGAATGGATCATCATATATGTGGAAGTTATTTGATGATAAAACTCCTAACGAATTTGAAGTATTCGTAAGAAGTTTTATAAATACCTAAAGCTGTGAGGGTATTCGGCTAAAGTAGAAATACTTAAGCAAGACATGTTATATTCTTTGAGAATATACTTCCTTGAAATGACAGGAAATGCATAAATTTTAATAAGAAAATTTATAGAAACGGTGGTGGTCTTCTTAATAAGAAGAAAAACCAAGATACAGTTGAAGGACAAATGCATCCTATTCTATTTTGGAAGATGGTTGATCTTCCTATGCGAACCATTGGGTTGCAAAACTAGATATGCCAAGGATGAAACCTTTAAACATTAGACTACAAACGGTCCATCTCAAAGTTAAGGATGAAGGACTTAGACGTAGTAAAAGGGCAAGAGTGGAAAAGTCTTTTGGTCCTGATTTTCTATCATTTATGTTGGAAAACGAATCAGCAACTGTTAAGGAAGCGTTATCTGATCCGGATAGTTAGTTCTGGAAAGAGGCTATTAACAGTGAGATAAAAAATTCATAATGCTTGGGAATTGGTAGATCTCCCTCCAAGTTGCAAACCATTAGGTTGCAATTGGATTCTTTAAAGAAAGTATAAAGCTTATGGATCTGTTGATAAGTATAAAGCCAGGATAGTTGTCAAAAGGACATGATGATGTATGCAAGATTATCCCAAATGACACAACAGAGCGTTCTATGTCGCACAACCGTGTTGGATCTACTTGTGTATTCATATGGACTAAACAAGCAACTAAACAGTGGCATAAGAAGTTCGATAGAACTATGTTATCAAATGGATTCAAGATTAATGAATGTGACAAATGTGTCTACATACATTAAAAGAACATCTGAATCATTTGTTAATAGTCTGTCCTTACGTGGATAACAATGGTAGTCATGAATTGATCATGAATACCAAAGACATGTTAAAACAGAACTTTGACATGAAAGATATGGGATTAGCCGATGTCATATTAGAAATAAAGATTTCTAGAACATCAGAAGGATTGTCCTATCACAATTCCATTATCTTGAAAAGAAAGTACTTCGAATGTTCAAATAGATTCTTGAGAGGTATTCTCTGTAAAGTAGATTCCTGGAAAGTAGACTCTAAGGAGGTCAAACCACTTAGAGATACTGAATATTTGGGAAGTCGAAACGATGTACAGGGGATAATAACCACTTGAAGAAACCTGACCGATAGAAGAATTTGATCACTCGAAGGGACTGATCATTCTAGATAGACTAAAGGTCTAATTGTAATTATAATCAATCACCGGAATAGTATAATCATAGTGCTTGGTGTACTTAAAGATATACTTATGATTAAAGATTACAATTTCTATGTAAATTGAATGGTCTTGGAAGATATTCCTTCGTGGAATAAGCTTGTGTCTACATGACCTAAGGCATTGTGACGACAATGAAAAATAGGAAAAGGTGTAGAACGTCATGGTAAGTCTAGACATAATGGTCTTATACACACTACCATAGTACAATTGATCTCAAAATGCGACTGTCACAACTAGCCATGTGAAGTCAAAATCGGATCCGTCTACCTAAGGGTAGTAATAAAGATCAACTGTATAAACTGTTAAGGGGAATGGGTTTAAAAACCCACAACAAAAGAACTTATAGCAGACACTCAACCTTGAGAAATGGAGATCCCAGGCCCTTGGTTCAATGAGACAACTAAGTTATAAGTTCTAGTAGAGTTACTTGGAAACAACAACTCGGTTTATTAACCTAGAGATGTTGAATACTCATTCCCTTAACGTCCAAGTACTAGCACATGCAGCAGTGGTGAGGATAAGTTGAGAAAACTTTTAATGATTTCTATACCTACGGGTGGAGTAGTGCATGATACTCCTTATAGTAAGAATCACCTATATAAAGCAAGAGGTAATAAGGCCGCCTCTAAATGAACGCTTATGAATGAGATACGGTCCAGGGCCAAAATGGACAAAAACGTGAGAACAACAATTGTTAGAGCTGTTATTATGTGAGTATTATTGTCTTGGTATACACCCGACAGTCAACTGGTTCAAAGCGACTCGCTACCAAATGGCTAGTATATCCGATAATATTTCACTAGGGAAGATTCAAGGCCACAAGCTATCTATCCCGATGTAATAATAGTTCGAAACTTTGGACGAATTTGCATACATGCATTAATTGTCATTCATGTGGGGATTGTTGGAAATGGATAACGAAAAGTTAAGTTTAACTTAACGTTGATCTAGTTTCTAACGGAAGTTCGTTATGTGTTAACGGAACTAGTTACAAATGGTAATCTACATTTGTTGTAGATTATATATAACTCATTTAATGTCTCAAAACCATTTCCGTGTGAATGAGAAATTAATGACAAATGATTTGTAACTTAAATATTGGGTCAAAGTGTGTTTTGGGTTGGTCCCCAAAATTGGTGTGGACTTGTTGTGGCTAAAGGGCCGACGAAGCGGTGAAGAAGCTTTTGCACGGCCGTGCAAGTGTCTAGGACACGGCCGTGCACCGTGCCTTGCCTTGCCACTCGGCCGTCTTTGAGTCATGAACTTCGACCGTGCATATTGCCTTGCACGGCCGTGCAGTTCATTGGACACGGCCGTGCAAATGCTGTTATACCCGAAAAGTTGTGACTTTTCAAGGGAAAAGCCACCAAACCCTTTGACTCTCTTTATATACTTCCCCTCCGAATTTCAATTTACATACACAGTATTCTGACCCTTCCTACCCTCTAGTAAGATAGATTAACATACCCAAATCATTGCATATTGTTGCATTAAATCCTTCAAAGTCCAAAGTTCCAAACATTGTGTTGTTCGCTAGAGTATTTGATTTGGAGTGCTCCTATCATTTACTTATAAGTTGTTTTATCTTACTAGAAGATTGCCATATAAACCGTAAGCACCTGTGCGGGGCAATAACTTCTTACGGAGATTGTATTAAATACAAGACTCGACTTGAATTCTTTTGTTTCCAATCTCCGTTATCTTTTTCTGTTAAGTTTCTAGTTAAGTTCTTGAGAAGCCTACACAATTGTCCAACATTTACCACTATAACTGACAATTTTTTAAACTATCACTATCACTCTTTTACCATGTGTTAAAAGTGTCAGTTTTTGAATGTTTATAAGTATCGGTTTAAATGTTTATAAGTGTAATTTGAATAACTGACATTTTATAATATTAAAACTAGTATTTAGGAAAAACTATCTTAGGAAAAAAAACACGTTTTTAATAAGACCGACTCTTTCATTATGGCCCTTTTTGTTATCTTTCGCCCCAAGCCCCTAACTTGCTCGGACCGGTCACCGGCCATGTCCATGTTATCTTGGTAGAGAAGAGAGAACTCCTTTTCGGGTGGTTTCTTTTTATGGAGCCCATTTTTTGCTGTTGAATTCATTGCAACAATGCTGTCTAGACATATAGACCATGAGCAACTTTTTATGAAATGGAGGACAAGTTTATGAGTTTTAGTTACCAAATGTTTCACAGTTTGGAAATGCTGCACTAACAATCTTGCTGCTCCTCCATCTATATGGATTTGACCATTATTTTTTCTAGACGTGTGCGATAGAAATTAAATAGACTGAACAAATTTGCCGCTAGTCTCACAAACAACCCATTTAATCTCTACCGCCCATTACCAAAATAGACGTACTTGGCCTCTATTTAAACCAACTAAAGCAGCATAACAACAAATCTAATGCTATAACAGTACTGTCATTGGTCAGGTCCCGTACAATATGACAGTACTGTGATTTATTTATATGAAATAGAAGTACCACAGAGAACTTCATGGGTGAAAAATGGTAGAATATTTTTTTATTTTTCTTTCTGCATTGGATCTTTTACTACAATATCAGCATTGTAGACTGTACAGTTCACTATACTTCAGTTCAGCAATGTATCTTAGATGCCACTGTTATTTTTTCTCAAAATCTCAATAACCCTATGTGAGAGATTCTCAGCAAATGAACCTAATAAAGGTTCAAAACTCGAAACATCCAATTCGGTTTTCCCACTTGGACTGCTGTAAGTGGAATGTGTTATTTTCGCAAGTTCATGAACTTTCTTTGCAATTGATGGAAGCATTGCTACTGCATCAGCATATAGTTGCGCTTCGGGTTCTTTCAGTATTGCCTCTCCAGAAACCAGACTTTTAAGTTTCGAAAATAACTGGAGTGCATTCTCGGTTGAAGCATCCAATGTTTGTAAACCTTCTTTGCATGCAAGCATTGTCTTCTGCTTTTCTTTCTCGTTGGAGATGTGATTTTCTCCGCCTTTGACTTTTACCAGTTCTGTGTTTGTTGACCATGAAGTGGAGGAAGATCCTGATGGATTACTCTGCAATGTGGTACAGTTTGGGTTCAGCGATTCTTGTGTTGAGTTCTTCATATGCTGCAATGTTCATCAGGAAGCATGTAGATTAACAAACAAATTTTGTTCTCGAATACGTTCCAGTATTTTGAGATACCAACAAAAAAAGAAAAAATAATTACTCCCTCAGTCCAAAAAATGAATGTCCAAAAGACTTTCAAATTTGCTCTTGACCAAGAGCAAATTTGAAAGTTTTCGGACATTCATTTTAGGACAGAGGTAGTAGTAAGAGCAAATATGAAAGTTTTTCTGACAGTCATTTTAGGACAGGTAGTAGCAGTTTTGAGAGTTAGAGGAGCGATTCAACAGTCATTTTAGGACAGGTTGTTCTAGAGATGCAACTGCCACATCACTCAGACGGGAATCCAGTAAATAAATACTCCCTCCGTCCCGCCCGAAAGGGCAAAGTTTGTGCCTTGCACGAGAATTAAGAAAAGTGATGTAGGAAAGAGAAAAAGTGTATAGTGAAATAAATGTTGTGAGTGAAAGATGATGTAGGAAAGAGAAAGTGGGATAGGGAATAGTTAGTGGATATTTATTGTGAAAGTATGACAAGTGGGTCCCACAAATAAAGAAGTAATAAAAAACTTTCCATTTTTGGGTTGTGCCCTTTTAAATGGGACGCCCAAAAAGGAAATTTGTACCCTTTCGGGTGGGACGGAGGGAGTAAATCACAAGCCCATATTCCTTATGAGGGATCAAGGTAGGACCATAGATGAATCTGAGTTGACTTTTCAGTGTTCAATCTCCGTTTGTTTATTTAACCAAGCTTGACTAGGGAACATATTTTCGAGCTTGGACATCATTTAATCACAAAACAAGCTAAAAATAAGTGGAGCTCGATTGTTACCTGAGCCTAAGATGTTCAATGACAGTATAAATAATTAAAGATACCTTGATTCTATATATTTTGTTTTAAGTTATAACCACTGAGCTTATTCGAGCCAAGCCAGTTCAAGTCTTAAACAAGACAACCCCAAAGTTGTGCTGGCTTGGTTTTTTAAACAAACTAGTCCAGGGAGAATGGAGAAATAACACAAGACCCAGCCAGCCAGCCAGCCAGCAATGAAAAATGTAATGCAAGATTTAGGGTTCAAAAAGCTGAGAACCTAGCTGAGAAAGTTCAGTATGCCTAATGCTACTTCAAGGCTCGAAGGATCAGTTTAATTGCATTACTTTATTCAGTACCACGTTAAATTTTAATTCTTTTCCTTCTCCTAAAAGGTTCATTCAGCAATGGAAATTAAACTGGAGGGCATACCACTGCCTATGTTGAACATATAGTTCGCGAATTTACCTGTTTACAAGTCCTTTCCTTTTGTGAATCTTCTGGCTCCAGTATAGATGGGTCCATAATGGTGGTTTCACTGCCAAAGCCTGCAAATGGGGAGTCCAAAAATTTCTTTTGGCCTCTATGAAGGTCCCGCCTCACAACAAATCGCGCTGAGTAGCTTTTCCTTGCCGAGGATGTTCTTCCCTCTGCCTAGAAAGAAAAATAATATTCCCCCAGTTAGCATATACTCCTTCCGTCCCAAATGATCTTCCTATCTTTTGTTGTTAACGCGATGGTATTTTGAGCAATAACTTTAGGTTGATTTAATTATCCAAATGAACATCTAAAAAATATTTATAATGGTGTATCGATAACAAGTTTTAAATTTTTATTAAAAAAAAAAAAAAAATCAACCTAAAATTATTGCTCAAAATACATTCGTGTTCACGATAAAAAAAGTGGGAAGATCATTCGGGACGGAGGACAAGACATTTATCATCTAAAGCATAAATGGAGATATACTTGTATCGATAACAAGTTTTAAATTTTCATTATAAATAATAAATCTATTTCAGTTTATTCTTTGAAGACATTGTAAAGCTCCATGTCAGAGTATTATTAACCCTTAATAACAATGTATATGAAAGATTTAGCTGTTAGAGGGGGCCCGAAATTGTTTATCAAGCTTAAAATTCACCAACCTTAAAGTTTGACGATGAATTGCAGATATTCGAATTGAACTCTTCTTGGTCTTGATTCACAGATCTATCTGACTGCATTTGCTCTGAAATCTCAGAAACTTCTTCATGGCATGCAGATGCAGATTGTATATCTAGTTGACCAGGGGATATGAAAGAAGAGCTGAGATTACTCAATCCATGAATATCATTCAAAATGGCACCATGTCGATCATCTTTTTTACCATGCGAAGAGATGGGATCCACACGAGAATTACTAACAACATGATCCTTGGATGAAAGTTTCATGCGCTCATGATCATTTGCCTCCATAGAAGGGTCGTCTTCTGCACAAAATGTTTATAAGAAACAGAAATGTTTTGAAGCCAAAACAAGCCATTAGTTATTACGACCGTCTCCATTCATCCTAACATTTGGTCTGCTTCATAGATTTGGGAGAGAGAAAAGGTAAAGGTAGTCATGATTTACAATTTGTCAAATTTGATAGATATTACAGAGAAGGGAAAGAAATCGATGTCAAACTAAAATCTGTTACTTGCCTTACTTATTACTCCACTTCCTTCTCATTTTCATGCAAGTCAGTTGCGAAATCCATGAGCCAAACATAGAACGGGCATTGTTACTAGGAAGGGGTGTCACCACGTAAGCGAAAAACAAAGATTACAAAATTGAAAGGAAAAAGTGCTGTTGGGTCTCTTTTAATATTGTGCCTTAAAAATATGCAGTTTTTCATGATGAAAAGGAGAGGAGTGAAATAGCTATGAGCTAACTAGGAAACTTAGTATATAAAACTCAATACAAAGTACATCTACAACGACAGCATATAGATTGCAGACGGCTATTATAAACCAGAAAGATATCAACCACCATTTCATGATTGTAGCAGAATTATTTGCCATAAGCAGAGTGCATTATGCAAGTCAAAACCCTTTATGGAGCCTTTATCTTCAGAGGTGGAGATGTGATATTAAATCGAGATCTAGCCTATAGGTAATATTTTGAAAGACTCGCTCAGCTGATTGTAAGAGTGATTTGGGAGATGATGTTTGATGAGGGAGGGCTTAGTGAATTCTCCAAGAAATGGACATTCATTTAGGGACAAAATGAAAAATGAACATTTAATTAGGGATGAAGGGAGTAATTCATAAGTTTGAAACGTCATTTTCACATTTTATTAACATTTTTTAAGAAGTATTGATGGATGTGTTTCTACACATCTAAATGATATACTTTTGGACTTATTTGATGCACATTCTTAGGTTGTACTCCCTCCGTCCCAAAATGTTTGTCCCATTTGACTTTTTTGTTGAACTTTGACCACAAATTTATGAGAGATTAATCATGTTCATGAAATTCTAAAAGTTATTGTTGATAATATTATTAATGGTGAATCAATAGGAATTTTTAGAATTTCATGAACATAATTAAATTGTCATATATTTGTGGTCAAAGTTCAACAAAAAAGTCAAATGGGACAAACATTTTGGGACGGAGGGAGTATCAGGGTTTTAATAGTGTTTTGGAGTGTTTATGAGTATAGGGAAGAAGAGGAAATTAACATCGATTATGGACTTAAAGAGCGCAAAAAGGAAAGATCCAGATCGGAGCGGCAAAGGGGAAAGAAGGAAATAAGAGAAGAACAAGAAGATGTGATCACTGAGCAATCAAGACCATTGTATATTACTTGTCAAGAGCTTTCCAACGATATGTGGCACGTCCAAATCGGAGTCCATATGAAGAAGTTATGACATCAGAGAAAGGTACAAGTTCGCAATGCACGAGGAGCGAACGCACCAACGCGATGAGGGCGGCCGCACCAAAATGGAATGAAAGACATAAACTTACTGCCTTAAGGGGGACGGTCGCACCCCCCCTGTATGTTGGTGTAATGCCCTAGGCGTTTAGTTATGTTTGACTTATAACGTAAACCGCTATGTAATCGTCTTTATCATTTATTATAGAGAAAGTTTATTTGGCTTATTATATGTTTGCATGTTTATTATAACCTGTGTCCCTAGTTATTGAGAATAACTAGTATAAGTTTATAATGGATAATCATGGAGATGATTATATTCATGTGATGCACATTACACTTATGTATACTTGCTAGAGAACAAGTATTGGACATGACCTACCGATGAGATTTATGACATGGTCTATAGTCATATATGTCATGATTAAATCTCATGATAGTCATGTCATTTGAATCCTTATACCTGAGATTATTATCGTCTTCCACATGATGAACATTGTGTTTGATGTAGTCTAACACTATCTTTAATAGAATAGCAATAAGGGCTATGTTGGCACGATTGGATTCTTGTAGGGAAGAATAATAAGTCAAGATGGGATTTGTCCCTCACGTTGAGAGAGATGTTTGCTTGAGCTCCTCGATGAATGATGTTGATGAAATGTGTGGCCACACTCAAGAGATTTGATAGAGATCAAATGCACTTGGATTATCAACATATTTGAAATTGAGAAAGTATTGAACATGTGAGTTGACATGGACCATGACTCATGTTCAATGGACATCGTGGACAAAGGGAATGTGACATTGATCTATCAAGGAATCAAGCTTTGATGTTATATTAATTGGGTGGATATAATGGTTTGCTAGAAACCACTTATATCTTGTGAGGTCGATGTTTCGACTCACTACCAGCATAATATAATTCCTATTGGGTCACACACAAAAGAAAGAATTTGATCATGGCTGAAAATTATGGATTTTGGGTTCTGGCACGACTCGTGACCAGGAGCACGACTCGTGCCCTGGGTCACGACTAGTGGCAGGAGCAGTACGACTGCGTTTTGGCAACCAAGGAACAACTCGTTGACTTTTTTGACTTTGTGGGATTGGGCACGACTCGTGCCCTTGGGCACGAGTCGTTCCCCTGATCAGCACGAGTGCAAAATTTGTCATGAGTCGTGGTACGACTGAAATTTGGCTTGGACCACTCGTGACTAGCTGGAACGACTCGTGGCACGAGTCGTGCCCTTAGCGAATTTCAGTCGTACGCATTTTTCCTTTGGCGATTTGGTTTTGGTCTTGGACAAGGATTCTTACCTAATTGTTAGGATTTATACCCAAGTATAAATACAATCCTTGCAGCCATAAACCTCTCTCTACAACATTGTTCTAGGTTTATGAAACTCTAGAGATTTGATCTTTGATTGAGAAACAAAATCAAATAAATCCCAAAATCAATTCCATTGTTTTTGCCATTGATTATTGAAAGGAGTTTCAATAATCGGAAGGATCATCTAGCAATCCAACAAGAAGTGTTCTTGGTTCGTTCGCGTGTGGATCACCATTAGAGGGAGGTTACTTTATCTCCTAAAGCTTGAAGATCTCCATTGTTGATTCATCACCAAGGTAGTACAAGGAAGAAGAAGATCCAAGTTTCATCAACGGTTTAAAGATTCAATCTTTAAGATTCGTTTTGAGCAACATAAATCGCATTAAGGTATGTAAATCTATTCCATATATTTCTATTCTTTTTATGCTAGACGGATTCATGGCTTAGAGTTTTGTGTTGTTTTATAAAGATTTCCGCTGCGTTTGTAACCCCAAAACCCAACACTGTAAGGAGCGGCCGCACCCCAGCCCGTGCAACAATTGTTCAGTTTTCCAATTTCGACAAGGATTCAGCGCTAGTTTCATATTTGGGGCACCTTCTTCTCCTTAGTATAAATATCAACCCCACCCACTTTTAGAGCTATCTTATTTGGATCTTTTTCTATGGTTTTTACATCTCTTCTTGGGAGGATTCAAGGATTCAATACCCATTGTTGTTCATCAAGCTATGATGAACTAATTTTCTTTTTCTATGGATTGGAGGTAACTTGTATCAAAACATATGATCATTAGTAATTAATTCTTTCCAAGATCAAATTATTGTTGGGTTTATCAAATGTGTTTTTATTCTTCCTAATTCTTTTATGTTTCATAGTCGCGAATACGTTGCATAATTGATGTTAAATGAATGTGATTAATTGCATGTAAGTGGATTAATTACATATAAGTCATCCTTTGATAATTGAATATTATTGAGCGGCTTACGTCCGATATAGGATTTGAGTTCATATATTCTTTTGTTCTTAAGGGATTCTTTGCATGTTGTGTGGACCTTACCGAATGCATCGCAGCGGAAGAATACTTAAACCCTAATTTGAACACCGAACGGTATTGGTTTATACCTTAGAGAAGAACACCCACAATTAATTGACAAAATAGAGAAATTGGTCATAGGGAGATATTTGTGAATCCAATCGGTAGGTTTTTCTCCATATTTGAATCTGTTCTTAATTGCTCTGTTCTTTATTTGCGTTCATTAGTTAATTTAGTGAAACAATCTCACAATCCCTCCCCTCTTTATTTTATTGTTTATTTTACTGTTGTAATATCTACAAGTCTGTGAATTTAGGGTTTATTCGACACCCTACTTTTGCATATTCTACATCGATAATCTTGTGCACTTGCAAGGGTTTATTATTTGTTCATCAAGTATGTTGATTGAGGGAATCATAGCTTATTGGGGAAAAATCTTTTGGTTGGTGCAGCAGTATTGATATTCACGCTGTAATCCAACCAAAAGAAGTATCAAATCATGCGGACACAAACCCAAGAAGCCTAATATTTATTACGATTATCTACAGTGCAATTAAATGATTAGAAGTGTACAATCACATTAATTAGTTGAGAACAAAACCTGAAGAAATTGGCTTCGTCAAGTCCTTCAAACCACAAGCCTCGGGGGAGCTTAGCATATCTAAACAAACTGTATGAATGGTCAACCAACGGTTGTCTAATGCAAAGCTCCTGAAATGCATATACAAGAAACAGGACTTCAAAGTTAGCAGAAAACAAAAGATTGTGGCTACAAAATCTCCTAAGAGAACATGTTAAAACAATAATTATAGAATTATGCCCCCAACAATCACCCTAAACATTTGAGCTATTGATAATATATCATGTGTCTTTAAGGAACACACTAGCTTTTTCCGGTAATAAATAACACCCTCCTCTAGAAAGATAACTATCAATCAAACCTTACCTGCGAGCTTCTTGGGGCATTGGGTAACCTTGGCTGTTACTAGTATCAGATGAACTTCTAGACCTGCTTCCAGGGATGTTCTTGCTGGAGTCTGAATCATTTTTGGATGGCGTCTGTAATGTAGGTTGTACAGGAGCATTCTCCGTACCAATTCCTATAGAGGGAGAAGCTGGTTGTACTCCAACGTCCTGCGTCAAAGAAGAAAGAAAGCATGCAAAAAATCAGGGGAACTGCCAGCACTGACTAATAATACTGTGTTAAATGTATGTTGCAATTTAAAAGAAATCAACTGCCAAAAGTTAAAACCTCAAATTTCTGAAAACTAACTTCTCCCTCCATAGTCCGTCACATAATAAGAGTCCTCGTCGACCGGTCACACAGTTTTACGTTAGTATTATAATTTGTTATTAAATTGATTGGTCTCCGTATGGAGTAGAATGCGCAAGGGCAAAAATGTGAACTTTCTATGCTTTTCCGTTGGGCAAGTATGGAGGAGAGTATCCACCAAAGGATAAAATGTAAGCTTTCTATGCCAAAAATGGAAAGTTTCATAGGTGAACACTTTTTGGGACATCCCAAAAGGAATAAGGGACTCTTGTTTTGGGATGAAGGGAGAATATTGGACTGTGGCACAGTGATGTAGTATTATCATTGAGCGCTAGGAAAACTAATACCCGTCTATCATACTTCCTGTCCTGCCTTCCACATCCATGTGTAGTATAGATAACTCAAAAGCTCAACAATAAGAAAGACTGAATTTAAAAACAAGACTTTAACAAAAGGTAAGCAGACCAATCAAATTTTATCAGACAATCTTAGTGTTCAAAAAAGGTATTGCACATAGAGGTTGAGTTACTATCACATGCCTGGCATGAAGTGAAATCAGAGTCCCAGGGAATTACTTCAGGGCTAGTAACTTTGGACTGTGCCCACGGTGGAAGTCTGGAAATGCTAAATCTGAATGTTGAGGCCTCTTGAAGACACCCTCCTTGATAAGGCAATCTTTGCTGCTTAGAGTTTTCTGGCACAGTCAGATCTTTGGGCTTGCTTTTGCAAAAACTGTGATCACCTTCAAAAAATTTAATCCGTCTTAAAGCTATAGGCGGAACAATGCTACATGAAGATAGTGGGCACAAATTATTCTTGATTTTCTGCAGCATCGTCGAAGATAATAGAGTAGGTACGCGCCAAACAAAGATACAACCATCAGTTCCTACCTGAATAGTGAGGAAAGTTAATATATATGCATTGCACTTCAAAAGGAGACAAAAAAGGACTAAATATTTCTGGTTTTCCCTTCACCACACAACTTACCAGCACAATAAATACACATTCATTTATCCGCTTTCCTTTCTTTTTTAACATAAAAAGATTTTCCGACTACTATTCTGTACTCTCATGGAATATCATAATACACTGTAAATTGCTTTCTGCACAGTAAATTGCTTTCTGCAAATTGGAGTTAAGCCAGAAACTGGACATGACCTTCAGTTTGATTTCAAAGTTTAGAATTGTATACCATATAGCAGGTTGTTTTTGACAAAGAGTAGGCCAGCAGCACCAGAAAAGAAAGCATTGACCAAAAGGGCATTATAAAAAGTTACTTATGAGATGAAAAAGTTATTTGGCAGTATCAAGGGTTCGTCATATTACAAAGGCGAGAAAAATATCTGATATAAACTACTGTTGATGGGATAAATTAGATAGGAGTCCAGAAGAGGGTTCATGTTAATCACTGCATCAGAAAAATGGCCAAGCTCGTAATTTATGGGCATATAGAAAAGCATGTACAGATGCCCGTTCTGAATATTTTTTGTGAAAGAAAGAAATAAAGCTGAAAATTGGAATTTATATTTAACAAAGTTCTCCACATTCACTTTGAAGGTACATGTCAAAACAAAAGGAGAAGGCAAAAGCAACATTTGCAGTTAGCTACACAAGAAATCAAGAATGCAGTAACTCACAGAGATTATATGCTCGCAGTCGGGTAAGAAAATAATGCCAGTAATAACATCACTGTGGCCTACTGCTCGTGCCACCATCTCCCCGCTCATAAAGTCATATATGCAGATAGACCTATTAGAGTAAGAGCATACGACATAGCTACCACTTGGATCCAGAGTAACCTGAGAAAAGGATTATTTAGTAGACTAAAATAAATCTTGATGAATGCGTAGTTAGATAACATATTTGTTGGCATACCTTTATTGGTTCTCCAAAATCCCCCTCCTGCTTGAACGATCTAATGAGCAGTCCAGAAGCAATGCTAAATGTGTTTATCTTCTTATCCTATCAGCAAAAGATCACTTTGAAAATATTTGAACTTTGGAGAAGTTAACGGGATCCATATGCTAAAAATAGGGGGAGTAGGGCTCATGTGCATTTCCTGCTCAAAAGTTAAAACCCCAATTCCTGTTCAGAATTCCAAATTATTGTTTTTTAATCACTTTTAAAGGAAACATTGTGCAAAACTTTGAAAGTCAATCACATATTGGTTTTCAACTGGAGTTATATATGAGCCATTTAGAGAAAAATAGCTAGATGATGACATCCTATTAGAAATCCATTTTCAAATTGGAAAAACATTAACAATGGGGGTCCTGAAAAATGCTTTCAACCAACATACATTGCTACACTCTGTTTGGGGGAAAATCTATGTTTTCAAGTTTGAGTTGGAGCTCAACTGACAATAATATAGGATACCTCACCAGAAGCATAATTCATTGCTCTGTACCTGTCCTACTGTGACAGCAACCTCTGTCAGTGGATCAATAGTCATATCATACACGGTACCATGAGATGCCATTTGATGATGGCAACGAGAAATGGTATAATCAGCATCCATCCCACTGACATCACGGAACACCAGAGACCTGCACAATGTAAAGATGAGTTAAAATGACACGAAGACAAGCTAGGCAACCTAATGGACCGTGGATATGGACTATTCCATTTCTTACATAAATAATTAAGGCAGAAGGTATGAGTTCTAGTGGATACAGAAAAGCCCATAAAAAGGAAGGAGGATCCTATCAGCACTACAACTGAGAAGTTTGCTTTACAATACTGACCTATCAGCACTACAACTGAGAAGTTTACGGCCATTCCCAGTAAGTTTTACCGAAGTAACAGCAGCTGAATGATCATCCGCACTTGCGATCAGATCGAAGTTCCTGAAATGACAGAATAGGAATAAAAATAAAGTCTTTCATGTTTACTCAAAAAGATGAAGCCCAAATGTTTGATTGGATTAACCTATCCCCATCATAAATATGAATCATTCTATCTTTTCCTCCTGAAGCAAGCAAATAATAATTTCCATGATCTTTTGCAGGAAAAGCACCCCTCTCGACTGGCAAGCTAAAGCTCAATGACATGATTTCTGCTTCATGAGCGTCCTGTCAGCATACAATCACGTATACATAACTAGATTCAAGGGATGACGAGAAAGACAAGGAAATTGGAAAACCAGATTTTGCAAATATAACTTTTTATTAGCAGAAAATAGATTTCTCTAACAGCATTCATGCATAGATAACCTGTATACATGTGTAGGCAGATGTGTCCAAGTTGTAAATATGTAGGTTTCCATCACAATCACCAGCAGCCAGGTGCTTTCCATCTGAACTAACTGCCATTGCTCGATACCCTTGAGTAATGTTACCTGTCGCAACTGATTCACGTTCAAAAATTCCGGCACTCACTGCAAACAGAATCAACATAAAGATAAATGATATGTTCAGTATTAGCACAAAGATGAATATAAGGAAATAAAAAATACCATTTCTAAATATGTGAAGAAAGATCGTGAATATGCATGCATGCAGGTACCTAAACAAGCAGTTCCAAATGGATCATTAATCTCAGTTTGGTTGCCTGTGGCAACAGTTGACCTATTCCCTGATGAAACTTGTTGCAGAGCAAGATCCCATAACCTTATAGTGCCATCTGCAGAGCATGTTGCAAAAGTAACACCACCTGGACAACCTCTAGCAACACAGGCAAGAGAAGGATCATGCATATTTTCACAAGAAAGATTCTTGATATCCCATATGCACGCACTATGTGAAACTAGCACACAACTCTTGGTAGCCTGGATAGATGATCAATGTGTTACATTAAGTTGTGAAGCGTGAAAGTTTAAGAAGGAACTGCTTCGTCCACAAGAAATATAAATAATGGAACAAAAAAAAAAAAACCGAAAATTAATATCTGTTTGTAAATGCATAATTAAACACAATAATTGGTTCTTAGTGGATCACCTTGTATCTGTCATGGATGTTCCATATGTAGAGAGTGTGGTCTCTATAAACCACCACTGCAAAATGGAAATGTTAGCTAGTCCGAGATGACATGAAGGTGAAGACATAACTGTAAGCATTGAAGCGTAAATGGCTTGAACTTTGTGCCATCACTACTCTTGAGTAAATTTTAGATGCACTTAAACTGCTTTAATTGTGTCTTTACCATTTTGTACTTCTGGATTGGATAACACAAAATTAAATCATACTTTGAACATTTCTAATATGGTTGTCCCTTTTGGTGCATGATAGCATAAAAAAGGACACGCATATTGGAGGACAGAGCGTTTAACAGTTTACATCCTTAGCAATGGACTTCAAGGAATGCAGTGTGGCATATAACATCAAACACGATCCATCATGAGCTGGAATTCTAGCAACATACTCCCTCCGTCCCAAAATGATCTTCCCACTTATTTTGTCGTTACTACGAATGAAATTTGAGCAATAATTTTAGATTGATTTAATTATCCTAATGAAAATCTAAAATTTGTTATTGATAGTATTGTTGACGGTGTATCAATAACAAGTTTTAGATTTTCATTTTATAATGGAATCAACCTAAAATTATTGCTCAAAGTTCCGTCGTAGTAACGACTAAAAAAGTGGGAAGATCATTCGGGACAGAGGGAGTATAAGAAGTGTATTTCTGACGGAAATTAGGACTTACGCATGGAAATTTGTAGAGCAAGCTTTCCACCATGATAGTCTTGAATCAGAATATAATACAAAGGTGCAAGAATTATAACTTTAATTCTAAGAAAATGGGCTTACCAAGATTTTGAGAGGTCGAGAATTGACAAGCAATTGCATCAGGAAGGGTAGTCAAAGAATGAGATTCATTTTTAGATATTTCTTTATGGTAGTCCATATCCTTAACCGTGTTGCATCCTTTGACTTCATTATACAGTAAGCTTCCAACATACTCGAGAGAATTAATCATGAAAAGTTTTACAACTCCATTATTGCATGCACACGCAACAAACTCATTGGAAGCAGATACTGCAAAAGATTTCTCAACCTGAGAGTTATATTTCAGAACTGTGAGTACAATAGAAGCTCATTTAATCTGAAGTCCATATACTTCATAATTACTGAAATTCCACCTTGCAATAACTGTATGACATGGAAACTTGACAGAAATTAACAAAATCCAAGGAGGCAAAACAGGTGTCCTCTTTCTCTGGGGAAGTTGCATTGACATGGGCATGTTGCATACTCCCTCCATCCCACCTCAATTAGGACAAATTTCCTATTTCGTCCATCTCGCCTCAATGAGGACTGCCCAAAATGGCAAAGTTTTTATACTATTCCTCCACTCATTCTCACTCCTACTTTACTTTTATACACACAACACCAATCCACTTACTATTCCTCCCACTCGCTCTCTCTCCTACTTTACTTTTCATACTCACAACACCTGTCTCTTAATTTACTTTTCCTTAATCACAGTGCCCAAAAATTTGGTCCTCATTGAGGTGGGACGGAGGGAGTATATAATAAATATGCACTAGAAATCTTTCTCACTATAACCAATAAGATAACCAAGTCACAATGCAAATAAAATTGTGGGTAGTTGATGGCACAGCTTAAGAAGCGCTGAACTGCATTTGGCAAATGGTGCCCTTTACAAAAAAAGGATGGGTTCCTAATTGGCAATGAAGTGCCGGAATTTAGTATATGACAATGCAATCACAGATGCCTTCAGATCCACACACATTTAAAATACAATTGATATAATCATATAATCGAATTCGGAAAAAAAAAATATTAAAAGAGGCGTGTAGTTCTCTAATGATGCAAGAACCTGATAGCAAATAGCTATAATCTGGCTCAATCAACTAAGATGAAAGCTACCAACATCGATAGACCTAGCATTATGCAAGGGTAGCTTAACATTAGAAACTTGTAAGGGATCATAATATTTTATAACATAATGACCCGTAATTTTTCTCTTCTTATTAAGAATTCTTGAAGTACAACAAGTATGGAACATAGGCAACAAATATAGCCTTTCATTATTAACTTCCATAATCACTACTGAAATAGAGATTTAATATTTGCCCTTCATCAAATCCTATTTGCTTCCTCGCTTATGTTCTTTCTCTAACAGCATTTCAATCATAACAAAGACAAGCATTTCCTCTACATAACGTGAAATGAGACTTTAAGTTCCCTCAAAGTGCTGATTCAAAATGAAAGAGCAGGAGGGTGGGAGATTTAGATGCTATTGATTTAATCTTTGTAACTGGAAATAAGAACCTTAATCTAGCAAAAGTACCATAAACTTCTCTTGTTGATCTTTCCACTATTTTCTACATTCAAGAACATAAGATCCGAACAGAAATAAACTGAAGAGCCGTCTGAACTGCTATCAGATATAGCTTCACATCAAGTAATGAACTCTACATATAGGAACATAAAATGAGACTACATAGCCCTTCAGATAGCTTTTTGGAGCATTCATCTAAAATTCAGCCCAAACCACAAGTTGAAACGTATAATAAGATATGCAAACAAATTTACCTTTAAATCCACTGAATTTGTAATTGTCACTCCACCATTCAGAAGGCACAGAATACCTAAAATCAGACAGGAATAATAACTTATAAATGGCAAACCTCACCCAAATGCATTAAAATTATAGCAATCTAAGTTTACCATCAACCTGAGTCTGTCAATGCGTAAATAGGGACAGATGAACAAACTTTATTGCAATCAACCAGACTGCTATTAGCCCTGATCGAAGATGTAATAGATATAAATGAACACCCTTTGTGATGGCCAAGATTAACTGGCTTCCCATGCATCCCGATAGGCCCTGCCCCAGTTTTAGCAGAAGATCGTGTAGAACATCCAACTACCCAGCACTTCAAGTGTTTTTTGCCAGCAGTAATAATGAAATTTGCATCATATGAGAAAGTGACTGATGCAACAGCAGAGAAAGATGAAGAAGCTTTTAATTTTGTAACTAAGTTCCCACTTCTGTAATTCCATAGACATAGGTATCCATCGTGAGGAAATCCAACTGATGCAATATGTTTCCCTGAAAGAAAGAGGATGATAATGGAAAAATTTGGAGAAGAAAATTATATTTTCTATATTTAGTAAAGCGAAGCAATTAATACTAGTATTAGAGATTATGGAAAAAGGTATAGAAGATTCAACTAACTTGTTTTAACTAACCATCAGCTGAGAATGCCATGCAAGCTACACCATATTGATGGCCTTTCAGTTCACAAACAGAAGCCAAAGTTGCTGCATCCCATACTAACATGGAAGGTTGGTGTCCTGACTGCAACCATGTCATATAAATCAAGAAGTACGTTAAGCAAAGTCAATAATTAATTAAATTTACACCAAACAGATTAACAACAAATGGCCTAGGTTTCTGAATGACGCTGTACATCTAAATCCCCCATCCACATATAACTGAGAACAATGTTTGAAACAATACTCCCTCCATTACCAAATAAGTATCCGGATCTTGTCGATAATAAGTGGCACAGATTTTACAATGCTTCAATAGGCAAGATTTTTATATTATACCATCATCCATCAAAAAAATTATCCATTTGATAAATTGTTGGTCCATGTGATAATTTGTAGTCCTAATATTTTAAGTACCTCTAGTTTAGAAAATACACGTTATAACCATTAGATTATTGAAGTATGCTAGCAATCACAAGAATTTAAAATTTGAGCACGAAAGAAACATACTTTAAATCTCAAACAAGTCAAAACATTGAGCTGAAAATAGTTAATCTCATGTTTTTGAAAACCCAGAAAAATGTAAATGAAAAATCAATCCAATAAAATATCAAATTGAGCTAAAATAAAAAATAAATTGGAACGAGAACAGTAATAACATCAATCACACCTCTCCAGCTGCAATGAGATTCCCATCCTGAGAAACAGCTACGCAGCTTAATGGCTTAGGCGATCTATTAGTCACCATAAGATGTGACTGAATCCCTGAATCAACATTATATGCCACCACAACACAACCAGCAATATAAACACACGTCTTTGAATTCGAAATGCTGGAAGCCAATCCATTTGAATTCTTCACCGTCAGTCCAATGATCTCTTCCAGAATCAGCTGCCAATTCATAAAATTACTCCAATGTTAGCGATTATTAGGGCATTTGTTTAATTTGGAGATTAGGGAATTTACCTTTGAGCAAGTGTCTGGCTTCTTCAGCTTCCGATTAGGTTTCATTTCTGATTCAAAACCCTAAAATTTTGACACTTCTCTCTCTCTCTCCTCTCTGTGTGTGATATTGTGTGTTTGAGTGTGAGAGGGGCGGGAAATCAGTTGAAACGAAGATAGTTGTTGTACGTTATGTTTGACCTTGTATTTTTTTATTTTTTATTTTTATTTTTTTACTATCTTCATCCCAAAAAAATGAATGAATGTTAATAAAAAAAAAAAATTATACTCCCTCCGTCTCACCTCACTTGACACCCAAGAGGTGAGCACAAGAACTAAGAAAAAAAAATAAAATAAAAAAAATGTGTGGTAGAAAATGAAGAGAGGGAATGAGTGGGATAAATAGTAGTGTTGGTTGAATAAATTGAGTGGTAGAAAATGAAGAAAGAGAATGAGTGGTGGGGTCCATCTAATATAAAAATATAAAAAGTAAGCTATTTTTGGGAGGTGTCAAGTGAGCTGGGACGGCCCAAAATGGAAATAAGTGTCAAGTGAGCTGGGACGGATGGAGTATATATATACTTATACGGAGTATACTCCGTCCCAATAAAAGTTTCAGTAATTCCTAAAAGGGCGTCCCGTTAGAAGTTTCACCTTTTCTAAAATGGCAAAGAATCTTTACTATTCCACCCACTCATTCTCTCTCCTATTTTACTATTACACTCACAACATTTTTCAAATTTACTATTTCCTCCACTCATTCTCTCTCATATTTTACTATTACACTAACAACATTTTCTCCACCCTTAACTTGTGTGTCGAGCAAAAATGGTGAAGATATTATTGACGAGCGTCGAAACGTCAAAGGAAAAATTCCAACTCAAACTATCTACAGTTGATTTGTAGATAGGGTAAGTCGGGTCGAACCACCGAGACACGAAGTTTAAAGTGTATAAAATTACTGCTATGTAAAAAAAACTTGTAAAGTGAAGGATTTGTTGATTTTTAAGACTAATGCTTTTGCAAAAGTTAAGTAAAATTGATTATAAAAGAGATTTCAATAATAAGGAGAAAATTTCCGGAATTGGCTTCACAAATTATGCTCAAGTTTCACAATTCATCAATCAAAGTATACTTGGGGTTTTGTTCTTACAAAAGTATGATTGGGACACTTTGGCGGGTGATTTGCAATCAAGTGTTCCCAATTAATCTATTCCCTTGGCCCGTTCATAGATTAATTCGGAACCCAATTAGAACTTAAGAACAATACAAGAAAAACCACAATTCTTATGAATCTTTTGGCGGAGATTCAATGAATTGTTACTATCAAGTCAAGTCTAATTTCAATTATGAATTTGGCGATTCACAATTGAAATTCCCAAATAATTCAAGAACAATTATGTGATCAAGATAAGTATTCTAAAATTCAATTAAAAGCAACTTGACAATCCCAAGTAATACAATGATATTAATAAAAAGTAAAACTTAAAACATAATAGTTACCTCCAATTTCAAGAACTAGGAAATTTAGCTATCCATGAAAAGTAAAGAACACCCAAGAAATTGTTGATGATGAAGAAAAAAACTATGGAGAAGATAATTCATAAAAATCCTAAAAAAAACCATAACATTTAAAATAGTAATTGTTCTTCCTTAAATATAAAAACCACCCAGCTGCTGTTATTGTCTTAAATTCCCCATAAAAAGTCACAATTAATAAGTTTCATAATTCCACAACCGTTTCAAGTTGCTTCAGCTCCATCTGCAAAACGCATCGTGGGCGGTCGCCCACTTCTTCCTTCGCGGTCGCCCACGACTCCAGAAACATTTGGTCTTCAAAACACTTCATGTGCAGCCGCCCACATCACCCTGGGCGACCGCCCATCACCCCAGACAGATGTGGTCATTTTCTTCTCTTTCCCTCCGGCCCAGCTGCTTGAAATGGCCCAAATTCCAGCTTCCTTGGCCCAACTGATTCCTCACTTGGCCGGCCACCTTGCTCAATGCTTAATACCCTTTAGAACTCGGTCCGTCCCATAATTGCATAGTCGCATTTTTTTTTTCCGCTTGATTTATTCACAGAATTCTTCCACTTTCCTCCAATCTTCATTTAGACCACTGAAAACTAAAGAACACTAAAACATCCATTAAAACACACAAAACTCAAGGATTAAGCAAATAATAAGTTCATAAAGTAGTCAATGAATGAGTGTAAAACTCACTCATCAAATACCCCCAAACTTAAACATTTGCTAGTCCTCGAGCAAACACCAAAATAAACTATAAACAATACAAAACTAAAAACAAACTACGCTACCAAATAATCAACTATGTCCCCACATTCTTGTATGTTTCACAATTGCACAAATCACACATTACAATCAACCGCAGGATAATACTTTTCACTATGCAAGTATCAATATATTTCCCATTAATTGGTAGTATCTTACTTAACCATTATAATTACATCATAAATCTCTTTATGCATTATCATTTTTCTCTTTACTCACAACCAAGATCCATATTTATAAAGCTAAGTACACCAACCATCTTTTATTTCATTGACTCTATTTATCAAACAACAACATTTTTTTTTAAAACACCAAGCATGAATATCCCATGAACCGCTTACACCCCCCCCCCCAAAACTTGATTCTTTAAGCACATTTTAAAATCTTCTACCGTTCAAGTAGGGAACACTATAGCAGCGAACTCCATGCCCCTAATACTAGGTAGAGATTTATTTTAAGATTTTGAGAGTTAGCCATTTCGGTATCGAGCTTGGTACGGACCATCACGGCGGTAAAGCTCTTCCTCCATAACGCTACTGCATACCCAGAAATCTGGTTAAGCTAGAATAATCCCTAACCAATTAATCTACGCGTCTGGAGGTTTCACCGAGTATAAGTTACATTGCCATTGCTCTCATTCCCTTTTTCCTTCTTTTTTTTTCCTTTTTCTTTTTCTTTTCTTTTTTCTTTTTTTCTCAAGATAACAAGGGGGGGTATTTTCATTCATATCAAAAGAATACTCATTTTCTGAAGACTTGCCTAATGTTGCTACTTGATAAACAAATTCATTAACTTAAAAGATGATGGTGTACTATAAACATTATAAACAATGGATCAAAAATTATCAACAAAGAGAATATTTCCAAGATCACAAAACTACAACTAAGAGATTTAGGACACAATTATAACTCTTAAGTAATGTACCACAATTAACCAAAAATATACCAACTTGCATAAACAAATTATCACACCCAATTATCCTCCCTAGCGGTCACAACCATTCACATGCAATTAGGGGAACACCAAGAATGTTAAAGACATAACTAACTATTTTTTCAAGGAAATTTTTCAAAATTCTTTTTTTTTTCTTTTTTCTTTCTTTTTTTCCATATTTTTTTTTCCTACCTACAAAAGCAGTAAATCCTAACTAATATAATGAATCAACAAACAGATAAGCAAGTACCCCACACCCCCAAACTTAAATCATGCATTGTCCCTAATGCAACAAAATAAAGTAAGGGATAGGAATACCTCCAACCAAAAATCATCTCCAAAATTGATCCCACAGACCAACCGAACCACTACCGCTCGATCCCGTCTTTGTAATCTTTCTTCTTTATTCTTTATTCTTTGTTCATGTGCTTGCCACGAGGACCATCCTCTCATCTGTTCAGGATCACGATATAAAGGTGGCTGATATGGAATATGCTGAGGCTGTGGAGGTGGAGGAAGTCTGTCCCTCATATCCTGAAACATCTCCATCTGTGCGTCCTCCATACGCTGCCTCCACATACTCGCAGCGTAATACTCCTCAGTAGCCATAGACTGCAGCTGCCTCTGATTCTCCTCCATTACTGCTAACCGCTGATCCATCACACCATACTGTCCCCGAAGCTGACCAATCTCCTCTGACAATGCGTCCACATGACCCGCAACATAATAAGCCGCCTCAGTTGGAGTAAACTGCTGTTCCTCCATATCCTCATCTTCTTCACTCCCTCTTGCTCCTCTAGATGAACCTTCTCCAGGCTGCAACTGGGCATGCCCCTTTATAGTAAGGGACCTCTTACTCACCGTCGTCCCAGTCGACCCAATATCCCTTACAATACGCAGGCGAGTAAAATTCACTCCCTTCTTCTCAATCAGCTATGGGCGGTCGCACACATACTCCTGGGCGGCCGCGCACATGTCCAGCAGATCCAATCTATTTACCAATCAAGCATGGGCGGTCGCCCACAGAATCATGGGCGGTCGCCCAATTGTACAGCAACTCCACACCTTTTTCAAACCAACCATGGGCGGTCGCCCAATTGACCATAGGCGGTCGCCCAACTCAGCAGGAGGATTTCTGGTTGTCTCTTACTCTGCACAACACCACTAAAACAAAAACCAAGCATAATACCTATTGACACCTTAAAATTCAACCCATATTTTGACCGCACTTTCGCTGCCTACGTCCCCATTGATGCGGGCGGACTACCCAACAAAAATAGGCTCAGGTCACCGTAGTTCGACACGTTCCCGAAATGCAAGAAAACAATTTTTTTTTTCTTTTTTTCTAAGAAAAACATAAAAATGAAATGAAAAGAAAAACATAAAAATGAAATGAAAACTCTACACCCCAAACTTAATGATTACTTTGTCCTCAAAGTGATGAAAACAAAGAAAAAATTAACTTTAAGGGCACTACTAATTTAACTACTTACCTTGGGTTGCCTCCCAAGCAGCGCTTTTGTTTAACGTCGTTAGCTCGACGGAATGACCTTCTCAACGATTATGGATCCTTCAAATCGATCCATTCCACATTCCTTGATCCCGAACCTCCATCCAAATACGGCTTCACTCTTTGTCCATTAACCTTGAACCTATTGTTAGTAACCGGATTCACCAACTCCACGGCTCCATGAGAATACACGTTCACCACCTCAAACGGACCACTCCAACGATAACGTAACTTTCCCGGGAAAAGCTTCAATCTTGAATTAAATAATAGCACCTTGCTTCCCGGAATAAGTTCCTTGTGCACAATCTTTCTGTCATGGTACCTTTTTGTTCTCTCTTTGTACAACCGTGAGTTCTCATATGCCTCCAACCGATGCTCCTCAAGCTCATTCAAATGAAGTAACCTTTGCTCACCGGCTAGTTGCAAATCCATATTCAACTCCTTGATTGCCCAAAATGCTTTATGCTCTATCTCCACCGGCAAATGACAAGCTTTCCCAAAGACTAGCCGGTATGGACTCATTCCAATCGGAGTTTTGTAGGCGGTGCGGTACGCCCACAATGCATCATTTAATTTCAAGGCCCAATCCTTCCTGTTTGGCTTCACCGTCTTTTCAAGAATGGCCTTTATTTGCTTGTTACTCACTTCCACTTGACCTGAAGTTTGAGGATGATACGCGGTTGCAACCTTGTGATTCACCCCATACTTCTTCATGAGTGCTCCAAAAATTTTATTGCAAAAGTGAGAACCACCATCACTTATTATCGCCCTTGGAACGCCAAACCTGCTAAAAATCACATCTTTGACAAACTTGACAACAATATTAGCATCGTTAGTTCGGGTAGGAATTGCTTCCACCCACTTTGACACATAATCCACCGATACTAAAATGTACTCAAAACCACATGAAACAACAAAAGGACCCATAAAATCTATGCCCCATACATCAAACAAGTCCACAACCAAGTTATTCGTAAGAGGCATTTCATCCCGCTTACCAATGTTACCGGTTCTTTGGCACCTGTCACAACTTTTACTAAAAATATATGCATCTTTAAAAAGACTAGGCCAAAAGAACCCCGATTGCAACACTTTTTGAGCGGTTTTCTTATCACTAAAATGACCTCCACAATGCAATTCATGACAAAAAGAAAGAACATTTTGTTGCTCATTTTCATGAATGCATCTACGAATAACCATATCGGGACCATGTTTAAATAAATATGGGTCATCCCAATAATACTGCTTAACCATTGACAAAAATCTTTTCCTTTCTTGACTCGAAAAATCTGGATTTAGAACCCCCGTAGCCAAAAAATTTACAATGTCGGCATACCAAGGCTCACAATCCTTCACAACAAACAACTGCTCATCAGGAAAATTTTCATTCAAGGGAATTTCACTCACACACCCTTTTTCAAGTCTAGACAAGTGGTCCGCCACAACATTTTCACAACCCTTTTTGTCTTTGATGGAAATATCAAATTCTTGTAAAAGCAACATCCATCTTAACAATCGGGGTTAAGCATCTTGTTTAGCAAGCAAATAACGCAATGCAGCATGGTCCGAATAAACAATCACCTTAGATCCTAGCAAGTAAGAACGAAATTTTTCTAAAGCAAATACCACAGCCAAGAATTCCTTCTCGGTTGTAGTATAATTCAATTGAGCATAATTTAACATTCTACTTGCATATTGGATCACATGTGATTTTTTATCAATTTTCTGACCCAAAACTGCACCCACCGCAAAATCGGATGCATCACACATTATCTCAAACGGTTGAGTCCAATCCGGACCCACAAGAATAGGGGCTGAAGTCAATTTTTCCTTCAACAAATTAAAAGAATTGAGACATTCTTGGTCAAAAACAAATTCCGTCTCTTTAGCAAGCAAGTTTGTTAACGGCTTACAAATTTTCGAAAAATCTTTTATAAAACGCCGATAAAAACCCGCATGACCAAGAAAGCTACGAATTCCTTTAACATTTGTTGGCGAAGGCAATTTAGATATTATCTCAATTTTTGCCTTGTCAACTTCAATCCCTTTTCTTGAGACCAAATGACCCAACACAATTCCATGCTTAACCATAAAATGACTCTTTTCCCAACTTAAAGTTAAATTGGTATCACAACATCTTTTAAGAACCAAAGTCAAATTATCTAAGCATGCATCAAACGAATCACCATACAACGAAAAATCGTCCATAAATACCTCAACAAACACTCGCCAATCATCTCGTAAAAGATCGACATCATGCACCTTTGGAATGTAGCAGAGCATTGCATAAACCGAAGGGCATCCTCCGATATGCAAATGTTCCGAAAGGGCATGTGAATGTGGTCTTTTCCCGATCTTCCGAGCAATGGGAATCGATTATATCCCGAAAAACCATCTAAGAAACAATAATATTCTGACCGCCTAGCCTCTCTAGAATTTGGTCAATAAATGGCAAAGGAAAGTGATCCTTTCTAGTCGCAAGACATTAAGTTTTCGGTAATCGATAACCATGCGTTGACCGTGACCATTCTAGTAGGCAAAAGCTCATTATCCTCATTCTTAACAACAAGAATTCCGGACTTTTTAGCAACAACATGAACAGGACTTACCCACTTACTATCGGAAATAGGATAGATAATATCTGCATCCAACAGTTTCTAGACTTCTTTTCTTACCGCTTCAAGCATGTGAGGATTCATCCTTCTTTGATTCTGCCGAACTGGCTTAGCATCCTCCTCCATATGGATTTTGTGCATGCACATGGTTGGGCTAATTCCTTTTATGTCGGCAATACTCCAACCAAGTGCGGACTTATGTCTCTTCAACACATCCAACAACCTTCTTTCCCGCAATTCGTTAAGTCCGAAGCAATAATAACAGGCAAAGAATCATTTGCACCAAGAAAAGCATACTTTAAGCTAGATGGAAGTTGTTTAAGATCTAACTCGGGAGGAGAGACAATAGATGGCAAATGCTTAGGATTAAAATTACCTAAAGATTCCAAAGGAACCTTTTCAGTAATTTCCTCTATAACATCCATCTCAGCAAGAATGGCCCTCGCCTCATTTTGATCAAAAACACCTTCCATAACTAACTCATCCACAAACTCAGAAACAAGAGAGCCCTCAACATCAGGCTCAAGTAACACAGAATTTTCAGCAACATCACAAAATAGACACTCATTGACCTCATATGGCTTTTTCATGAAATCAAAGATGGAAAAATTAACAATTTCATCAATAACAGTCAAAGACAAACTTCCATCTTTCACATTAATTACCGCATCTGCGGTAGCCATAAAAGGTCTCCCCAATAAAATAGGGACATCACTCACATCACTAGCCTCTCTCTCCATATCAAGAACCACAAAATCAACCGGGATAATTAGTTTATCAACTTGAACTAAAACATCTTCTACTATTCCCTTTGGATATTTGACCGAACGGTCCGCAAGTTGCAAGGTCATAGTAGTAGGTTTTAGTTCACCCAACCCAAGCTCCACAAACAAAGAATAAGGCAACAAGTTAATGCTAGCTCCTAAATCTAACATTGCCCTCACTTTCTTAGAGTCCCCCAAGGAAATCATCACATTAAAACTACCGGGGTCTTTAAGCTTAGGAGGCAAATTTTTTTCAAAAACAGCACTAACTTGGTCCGAAACCACAATTTTTTCATTAGGAGCATACTTTCTTTTATTTGTGCTCAATTCCTTGAAAAATTTAGCATATGAAGGAATATTCTTAATCACATTGAGCAAAGGTAAATTTACATTCACCTTAGAAATCATGTCATACAATTCTTTAAATTGTGTTTCGACCTTATTCTTGACCAATCTACCGGGAAAAGGGACAAGAGGCACATACGGCTTAAGAGGTGGAGTTGGAAGCTTCTCCTCGGGAGTCACTTCAACTCGTTCCTCGGCCACAACTTCATTCTCATGCACATTATAATCATCTAATTTAGAAGGAGAAGAGTGTACCTCTTTAAGAGTCTTACCACTCCTCAGGGTGACGGCCTTTGCTTGTTCCGGTTGACTTGAAAGTTTACCCGGATTGTGCTTTTGGAGTGCCTCCGCAATTTGACCCATCTGATTTTCAAGCTTTTTCAGGGAAGCTTCTTGGTTCCCCATTCTTTGGTCCATGATCACCTGATTCTGTTGAGAGGCCTGGATAAACTTCTGCAACGTTTCCTCCACACTTGGCCTTGCAGGCCCTTGTTGCTGCGACTGTTGCATTTGTGGTTGGTATTGTTGCTGAAATTGACCCTGCCCTTGATTTCCTCCCCAAGAGAAATTGGGATGATTCCTCCAACCCGGATTGTAAGAATTGGAAAACGGATCATTCCTCACTCTTGGTTGGAAAGCATTCATTGCATTTGCTTGCTCAAGAAATTCCGGGAACTGATCTCTCAATGGGCACCCCATAATATCATGGGTATTCACATTACAAATTACACAACTTGTGCCCAAGCTACTCTCTCCTTGACTTCGCCCTTGAGTTTGACCTTGGTTTTGAGCCGTCATCATCCCCATAAAATTCTTCATTTGTGTAGTCAATGCCGAAACTTGTTGTGCTAGAACATCATTAGACTCAACTTCATAAACACCTTTTCTTCCTCCTCTCACACTTTTCTGCAGCGAATTCATGCCAAGTCTCTCATATAAGGCTTTTGTTTCATCAGCCGTTTTCTCACCCATAGCACCACCGGCTGCATTATCTACTTGAGCTTGACCTTGTTGGGTCAACCCGTCATAGAAGGCTTGATTTAAGAGGGCTAAAGGAAACCCGTGATGAGGACACTGGACCAATAACATCTTGAATCGATCCCAAGCTTCATGAAAAGCTTCACCTGGCTCTTGATTGAAAGACATTATCTTGGACCTCAAGTCGGATGTCTTTTGATGAGAGTAAAACTTTGCCATGAACTTGTTGTAAACTTCCGTCCAAGTGTTTAGAGAAGCCGGAGCAAGTGCCATAAACCATGTCTTAGCAGCATCCTTCAATGTATACACAAAACACCTCATTCTCAACTGCTCTTCGGTTAGTTGCCCCAATGGAAAACCTTGCACTGTGCTATAGAACTCTCTCATGAAGGTAATTGGGTCTTCCGATGCCATCCCATGAAATGAAGGGAGCATGTTGAAATGAAGGTTCTTCAACTCATAACTCCTCGCTGCTTGTGGTAGCACTATGCACGATGGTGATGGTTCAATTACCGGACGGGCAAAATCACCCATCATTTGTGGTTCCGCCATTTTAACTTCTTCTTCAGAATCGGAATTCTCGGATTGTTCAGAATAAACCGACTCACTTTCTGTATCACTTGGTTTCGGGTGCTTTCTCTTGTTGATGCGATGAATGTTGTGGTCAATTGGTAACAAATCTGGTTGTAGCGACCTACGACCAAACATTCAAATCTGCAACACCAAGTTAAAACAGAACAAAAAAAATATATATACAAAAGACTATTCACAATAGCAAATAATTTAATCAACTTTAAATTAATCGAGTCCCCGGCAACGGCGCCAAATTTTGACGAGCGTCGAAACGTCAAAGGAAAAATTCCAACTCAAACTATCTACAGTTGATTTGTAGATAGGGTAAGTCGGGTCGAACCACCGAGACACGAAGTTTAAAGTGTATAAAATTACTGCTATGTAAAAAAAACTTGTAAAGTGAAGGATTTGTTGATTTTTAAGACTAATGCTTTTGCAAAAGTTAAGTAAAATTGATTATAAAAGAGATTTCAATAATAAGGAGAAAATTCCCGGAATTGGCTTCACAAATTATGCTCAAGTTTCACAATTCATCAATCAAAGTATACTTGGGGTTTTGTTCTTACAAAAGTATGATTGGGACACTTTGGCGGGTGATTTGCAATCAAGTGTTCCCAATTAATCTATTCCCTTGGCCCGTTCATAGATTAATTCGGAACCCAATTAGAACTTAAGAACAATACAAGAAAAACCACAATTCTTATGAATCTTTTGGCGGAGATTCAATGAATTGTTACTATCAAGTCAAGTCTAATTTCAATTATGAATTTGGCGATTCACAATTGAAATTCCCAAATAATTCAAGAACAATTATGTGATCAAGATAAGTATTCTAAAATTCAATTAAAAGCAACTTGACAATCCCAAGTAATACAATGATATTAATAAAAAGTAAAACTTAAAACATAATAGTTACCTCCAATTCCAAGAACTTGGAAATTTAGCTATCCATGAAAAGTAAAGAACACCCAAGAAATTGTTGATGATGAAGAAAAAAACTATGGAGAAGATAATTCATAAAAATCCTAAAAAAAACCATAACATTTAAAATAGTAATTGTTCTTCCTTAAATATAAAAACCACCCAGCTGCTGTTATTGTCTTAAATTCCCCATAAAAAGTCACAATTAATAAGTTTCATAATTCCACAACCGTTCCAAGTTGCTTCAGCTCCATCTGCAAAACGCCTCGTGGGCGGTCGCCCACTTCTTCCTCCGCGGTCGCCCACGACTCCAGAAACATTTGGTCTTCAAAACACTTCATGTGCAGCCGCCCACATCACCCTGGGCGACCGCCCATCACCCCAGACAGATGTGGTCATTTTCTTCTCTTTCCCTCCGGCCCAGCTGCTTGAAATGGCCCAAATTCCAGCTTCCTTGGCCCAACTGATTCCTCACTTGGCCGGCCACCTTGCTCAATGCTTAATACCCTTTAGAACTCGGTCCGTCCCATAATTGCATAGTCGCATTTTTTTTTCCGCTTGATTTATTCACAGAATTCTTCCACCTTCCTCCAATCTTCATTTAGACCACTGAAAACTAAAGAACACTAAAACATCCATTAAAACACACAAAACTCAAGGATTACGCAAATAATAAGTTCATAAAGTAGTCAATGGATGAGTGTAAAACTCACTCATCAATTATTGGGACGGATGGAGTATATATATATATATATATATATATATATATATATACTCCCTCTGTCCAAGTAGTTACTTCACAGTTACTGTACTCACGTAAATTAAGGAGTGAGTATTATATTGAAAGTGTTGTGAGTGTGAAATTAAAATAGGAGAGAGAATGAGTAGAGGAAATAATAAATTATAATGGTGTTGTGAGTATTAAAATAATGTAGGAGAGAGAATGAGTGGAGGGAATAGTAAAGATTCCTTTCCATTTTGAGAAAGAAACAAAGTGTAAAGTATGTAATTTGACGCCCAAAATAGAAAGTGTGAGGTATGTAACTGGACGGAGGGAGTATATATATACACTCCCTCCGTCCCACTCCATGGTTCACACTTTTGGCTATGCACGCAAATTTAGGAGGCCATATAAATATTCAAAAATAATGGAAGTGGAATATGTTAATGAAGATTAAGAAGGTCAAATCCTCATTTTTCCTCCACTAATGATTTCCCCCCCTCCAAATTTCAAATACCAGGACTATTCATTACAGAAACATTTACAGACACCACAATCCTTGTCAACAGTTACTATTCATCACCAAAACATTGTTTCTATATAACCAGGATTACAATCCTAGTGAACAATTACAAACAAATTTCCTCCACATATTTTGAGGGAATAACTATAAATAAAAAGGTCACCACAAATTTTGGCTGAAGATCAAACTGATTTTAGAGCTTAGTAAAAATAGCCACCACAAAATTAAGTACAAACAACCACCAAAAAATTTGCAAACTTCATATCCAAAATTCAAGATGTCAAGATGTAACTTACTGGCCAAATCCAACTTGACTGAAGATCAAATGAACATGTTGGGTCAGTTCTTGTTTCAAAATTTGGTGAATGGAAAGCTTCCAAGAGGAGTTACTGATGTGACTGCTTCAAAATTTGGAGTCTCGAGAAGGAGGATCTTCACTTATTTGAGGAAGGTGGTAGATCAATGGGACCAAGGTAAACCTGTCCATTTACATTCAAAGAAAGTAGGAGTAGTCAGAAGTAAAAGGGTGAAATTAGATGAAGAAAAAATGAAAGGAATTGATTTTCGTAAGAGAGGAACAATTAGAAATCTGAATCAAGCTTTGGGTGTTAGTAAAAGTACAGTTGGGAGATGGAAAAATATGGTGTGATCAAGGTTCACACCAATGCAATCAAATCAGCTTTAACATATGAAAATAGAATAGCAAGGCTGATATTTTGACTTGAAGCAATCACATTTCATCCAACAATTGATGAAGTAGTTTTCAATTCCATGCATGATGTAATACACTTAGATGAGAAATGGTTTTATATAACCAAAACAGCCGAAAGGTATTACATTTGTGAAGGTGAAGAAGAGCCACATAGGACATGCCAAAGCAAAAGATTCATCACAAAAGTGATGTTTCTTTGTGCCGTAACAAGGCCAATTTATGATAACCAAGGTAATTTAATCTTTGATGGAAAAATTGGAATGTGGCCATTTACTACAAAGGAACCAGCGAAGAGACACAACAAGAATAGAGCAGCTGGTACATTTGTCACAAAAGTAATGAATTCAGTCAATAAAGAAGTGACCAAGAATATGTTGATAACCCAGGTTAGAATTCAAACAGATTTTAAAACATGTTTTTTTAAGAGCAGCAGACTTGATTTTTGTTTGATTTCTATTACAGGTTATTCCCGCAATCAAGTCAAAATGACCATCAACATCTAGCAAAGATATCATTATCCAGTGGGATAATGCACCACCACACATCAACAATAATGATGCAGATTTTAGAGCAGCAACAAGTGATGAAAACTTTAACATACAGTTGCAATTTCAGCCACCAAATTCACCAGACACAAACATCAATGACTTAGGTTGGTTCAACTCATTAGATACTATGAGAAATACCATTCAGGCTGAGACTGTGGATGAGTTGGTCAATGGAGTGCAAGAAGCATTTGAAAGTTTATCTGCTTACATACTCAATAAGTTGTTCATGACATTGCAATCAACTTTGAGACAGATAATGACTGTGAGGGGTGCGAACAACTACAACTTAGAACATTTGGGAAAAGATTATTTAGAAAGAAGTGGCCAACTTCCAAAAAACTTGGCAGTTAATAAATAATTAGTGAAATGTTGCATTAGGTATCTGTTGGTGTAATGCCCTAGGCTTTAGTTATGTTTAACTTAAAACCATTATGTATCATCTTTATCGTTTATTATAGAAAAAGTTTATTATTTGATTATTATATATTTTTGCATATTTATTGTAATAATCTCCTCCCTAATTATTAAGTGAATAATTAGTATAAATGTTAATGGATAATCATATGATGATTATATGCATAGAGATGCACATTAAATTTATGGATACTTGTTAGTGAACAAGTGACTGGACTTGACCCATATGAGATTTATGTCATGGTCAAATGTCATAATTAAATCTCATATGGTCACTTCATTTAGTCCCTAGACCTGAGATTATCATGACCTTACATATGATGAAAGTTATGTTTGATTTTAGTCAAACGATATCTTAACACGATATTTATAAAGGCTATCTTTGGCATGATCGGATTCATGATGGGAAGGATGATAAGTCAAGATGGAATTTGTTCCTCGAAAGAGAGATGTTTTGCTTGGGCCCCTCGATGAGTGATAATGATGAAAGTGTATGGCCATACCCCAATGTGATTGGATTATCATTATACTCAGTATCGAGAAAGCATTGAACAAATACAAGTTGACGTGGACCATAACTTGTGTTCAATATAACATCGTGAGACAAAGGGAGAAATGGAAGTGTACCATTGGAAACGTGAACTCTTACGTTATATTATTTGGGTAGACAAAATGGCTTGCTAGAGTCCGCTTATATTTTATGAGGGTCGATATGATCGGGCTCATTGCCAACATAATATAATCCTATTGGGTCAAACACAACTAGAATGAATTGGTTAAACCAAAGGAAGAAAATTGAGAAGTCCTGATGTGGCAAGAGTCATCGCGCGACATAACTTGCCCATAGGCTGTTAGAGGTCGCGCGACAGGACATGCCTGAGGCGGTTTACAGACTGTTTCCTAATACGATTAGGAAACAAATACTAATACTAACGTAGTATAAATACGAGGTCTGTGAACCCTAATTGTCTAGCCGAATTTTCTAAGGAAAAATCACAACAAAAGGTTTTTCAATATTCTCTCTAAGGTTTAAGGATCTAGCAATCCTCAAGAACCGTTCTTGGTTCATTCAAAGGTGTGGATACTACTAGAGGGTCTTCGCTCATACGACGATCAAGGCCTAGAGTTCGAATCTGAAGATTCAAGTCTTGAAGATCGAAGTTTGTGATTCAAAATCGCATTGATAGATTGTTCGATAGTTCAAGAACGGAAAGCAATTAAGGTTGGTAAATTCTATCTCATAGGAATTCAATTTAATTGTATAGAACGGATCTTAGGGCTCTTGGATTTTGTGTTATTTAGATGCTAATTTCGCTGCGCATGGACCCATAAAACCTAACAGTGGTATCAGAGCCCCGTTCATATGGTTAAGTTTGAATTAACATGCTAGCAAAGTGATTTAAATTGTTTATATGTTCCTTGCATGTTTTGTATGCGGTAGATTTTAATTGTTTATGTGAAACAATGTGAAAATTGTTTTCTGATTATGATGAATTAAATCTGTAAAAGGGCTGTTTTATTGATTTAATTGCTTTATGATTAGAATTGATAAGAGCTGGAAAAATCTGCAAATCTGGTAACTCAATGTCACGCGACAGAGTTAGCCATGGGCAGTCAGGTGGCCTCGTCTGGTCGCGTGACAGATCAGGCCTTCTGGAAGCATCTGTCACGCGACAGACTATGCCTGATCTGGACAGAATCAGTTTGTTAATTTTTCCTTGCTAATCTGTGATTATGTTTATAATCTGATATGTTTCTGTCTTAATCTGGATGCTATAAATTTTTGGAAATTAAATTTATAGGGCTATGCTAGATTAATTCATTGTTTATGCATGATTGATTAATTTAAATGTGATTTTATTAATTATTGCGATGCATGAATTATATGTTCTTATATGTTAAGAGATTTGTTAGATGTTTAGTTGAAACATTGAATTGTAATTTCCTGAATGTTTAAATTGAAACATTAAAATTTTGGTTTTCTGATTGTTTATGAGAAATAAGTCAGTTTACGCAAAATTTAAAGGAATCTGATTGTTTGTGAGAAACAAGTCAGCACACAAAGTATTGATTATGTTGCAAATAAGAGCTGGTATTCTAATTGTGCATGTCTAGGAGAGTTCTGTCGAAGGAGAGATTTGGTACTTAAGTAGTCCTTGTAGCTCACCTATCTTCCTGGGAACTTACCTGGTGCGCGATTATGATTATCTTTGCTGATATGCTTATAATCTGCTTTAAAGAACCTTCATTTAACTTTTAAGTTCTTTATAGCAATCCATGATTAAAACACTTGAGACCACTCGGATAGTTTTGGGTGGGCTTTCCATAGCAAGGTACTTTGATTCTATTCGTTTGCGAGCAAGATGAGGAAATAGTGGTTCCTCTACGTTTAAAGTGGATGAACTTAACTGGGTTATCAAAATAGTTTTAGACCCAAGGCATAAGATGAGATTAAAATATGCTTAGACATATAATGTCTTAAATAAATCTCATAAAAGATCTAAGAGTCATATATGTGATATGATTGATATTTCTACCTAATTAATTTAGTTTTGAGCGGTTTGCCATAGCAAACTTGAAATTAAATTAAAGTTGGATCTTAGCCCATTAAATGTATATTAAGTTTATTTGCATTGGAAGGTGTATAATTTAGTGGGAGTATTTATGAAATACATGATTTGCTCTTAGATGATAAATGTGTTGATATTAATATGTGTTCATATAATTTGCATATTTTGTTGTAGAATAGCATTACACAATAAATTACGATTCGTCCTTATGAAGGACAAAGTTCGAAAGGAACGGTACAAATAATTCTGATTGGATCAGAAGCCTAAAGAATGGTTCTTAGGCACATGTGTACGTTCTTGATGAATCAATTCCTGCTGAACCTACTGCAAATGTTGCAAAGGGCAGATAAGGAGCAACATTAGAAACATTTTGATGATTCTAATAATATTGTTGTCCTTATACTTGCCACCATGTTTAAAGATTCTTATGAAGAACCTTGAGCACACGGTAATTGCTTTTGTTCTAGCACAACGCACAAAGAAAATGTTCCAAGTGCAAGATAGGCAAAAGATGTATGTTGTGGTGAAGGCTCTTAATTCATGAGATGAAAAAGGGAGCAATCCGCAAATGTGTTAATGGTTAACACAAGAAAGGGGTTCAAAAAGGAAGGTAAAGCAAAGGTTGCTAAACCTAGGGCAAAAGTTGCCAAAGCTGAAGAGGCTAAACCCAAAAGTGTCTCAAAAGGTTGCAGTTTGCTAACATTGCAATAAGATTGTTCATTGGAAGCAAAGTTGCAAGGCTTATTAGGAAGGCCTAAAAGGTTAAGAAGGGCAATATGATTGCTACTACTTCAAGTATCTATATGATAGATGTTTTCCTTTCGACTTCTTATTCTTGGGTATATGATACCGAATTGGATCCTACATTTGTTTAAATGTGCAAGGAATAAAGAATAGAAAGCTACTCAAAGAAGGTAAATTAAACCTATGCGTGAAAATGAAGCAAGAGTTGCTGCATTAGCCATAGGGACTTATGAAGTCAATTTACCTAGTAAACTAGTACTTGTTTCGAACAAATGTTGCTAAGTTCCGGATTTGGGTAGGAGTATTATTTTCGTTTCTTATATGGATGATAAAGGATATAATTTTCTTATTGAGAATAAGAAGTTTTATATTTATTTAATGATATGCCTTATTGTATTGCATATGTCATTGAATGGTCTTCATATCCTTAATGATGAGAAACAAAATAATATTGAAGATATCTATAATATAAATGGGAAATCTAAACCGAATAATATGAACAACACGTTCATATGGCATTGCCGGTTGTAAGTACGCCAATCCAATTCGCGACCCTTTTAGATGCATTTTAATGTAATAAAATTGCATTAAGGGGCATTTTGGTAAATTCCCAGCCTATCCCAAGACTTCCGGAAACATCTCATAAGTTTCCCACGAAGGAAGTACCTTTTGGTACCTTGCTCATGCCAAGGGACCTGCTGGGAATAAACCTTTTTAGACTTTTTAGGTATTTATGCCTGAATGTTCCAGAAACTGGTTTTGGCGCCAAAAGCGGTTGTGACACCTTGTGTCACGCGACAAGTCGAGACCTGAAAAGTGGTTACGTAAGGTCGTGCGACATAAGGTGACCACTAACTGCAGCCTATAAATAAGACTCTTCCCCTCTTAGAAATGGATCCCAACCGGACCTACTGTTACTCTGCAGAAATTGCGTCGTAACACACATCCCAAACACAACCCTCTCTCTCTCCTACCTCTAACCTACCACAATTCCCTCCAATTCAACTCAACCTCTCAACCAAACCTTAGATCTACCTTGTACCAATCCTCTCAAGCCTTTCAAGACCAGAAGCTGCAGTTGAAGGATTCTGTATCTAACTTGATACAGAATTCGTGAAAGCAACAAGGATAACATCCTCAAACCCCCTCTTCTCTCTCTCTTCTACCTAATTCCTTTATAATTCTATTGTTTTATTCCTCTAGGATTCAGTAATCAGACTCCATCCGTCTAGATTACTGAATCTCAATCGCAATCTCTCTGTTTAACTTGGTTGATCTGAATAATTGTGTGTTCATTGTTGGATATTTGTTGAGATCATTGTTTAGATCCCAAGGGAGTGTGGATCTCTCCATATCCACACTCCCGGGGTCGAATTGTTGTTAATTTCATATTTCGAAGCTAATTTGTTTGATTAATTAGATCTGTGTTGGCTATTGTTGATTTTGTGTTCAATTCCGTAAGTTCCTACAGATGGTCATTATGTGTCACGCGACACATTGTTCATAGGTGATCCTGTGTCACGCGACACATCTGGTCATCTATGTCATGTGTCATGCGACACATTATGCCTGTTTGCAGGAACCCTTTTCCTCTCTGTAATCTGTTCTGATCTGTTGTATAAGGGATGTGGCCTCCCTGAATAATTGGCTCACAAGTTGTAAGTCTCAATTCATATTAATAAAATGCATGTTTACCACACTTGTTTATTATCGATGCTTGCACAAACTTATGGATTGCTTGGATGTTTGATTAGAAAGACTCGTCAATGGACAAGGCGTGTTGGGTGAACTCTCGGTTCTTCCCAACACGTAACCTGACCCCCGAACCCGTTCTCTTTCATAGGTTTTTCAAAGTGCACCTCTAAAGCATGGCGTGGCGACTCCTTTTTTACTTTTTCATCGTGAAAACAAAATTTCTCGCGGGCGAGCGCACATTCAGTGGCGACTCCGCTGGGGAATACACTTTGAAAACCTGTTTTTCAAAAGTAAAGTGGGTCAAGCTTTCATTAGATTGAACATCCAATATATCCATCTTTGTGTGCACCTTTGATAATCTTTTGTGGTTCATGCATTTTGTTGATTATGAGACTTGTGAGCCTTGTGTTTTGTGGCCTTTCTTGTTGTGCTATTAGATATTTTGCTTGTCCCTTGCCATGTAGAGGCAGGGGCTGATTTGATTGCTTGCAGGGTCCTGGTTCAGTGACTACCCCGTTCGTGCGACATCTCTGTCCTCTGATGTCCTGTGTCACACGACAGGAGTAGCCACTGAACAGGTATTCAGGAAGCTGGTTTGAGGGCAGTCCCTTGAATCGGAATGTGGCTCAGTTGATTATTGTTCCCTTTTCTTCCCTGTGAGAGTGTGTGTGTTTTCTTCTTTCTTTCAAAAATAAATAAAATGAAAATAATAATTTTTTTTCATAAATAAAAGAATTAGTCATCCGCACACTACACCACGTAGATCTAGAACCCTCGGGTGCGATTGACGGCATCGCGGACGGCCATGAAATTCGCCTACGCTTGAGCGCATGAAATCAAACCTACCCCCTAGTGCGTTATAGGTGGCACCACACCTTAACCTTACCCACGGTTGGTTTTTGATACAACGTTTTTATTACACCAAAATGAATTGTTTTTGAAACATATCATAGGTCCTTATACCTTCCCCCAAAACCTCGCATCTTGTGGGCATGTTGCCAACGCAACATTATTTCACGTGGGGACATGTCACTCCCGTGGCGTGTTCTAAACGAGAGATCATGCCGCATTGTCAACGTGCACCGACGAGAGGTCATGCCGGATTTTTCTTTGAAATTCTTCAAGAATACCCGTTATGCTGCCCAAATTTCCCCAGAAATTTGGACAACCTCTCATTCCATATGATGTTAGGATTTGGTTAGGTATCATTACCTATTATATATTTCAACGCAAGGCATTTAGTGTAATTTGAACGCTGCATCCCTAGGCTTTCCCAAGGTGTAGTTAGTATAAATAAAGGCTTCTCCTTTCCCAACCGTACTTAGGATTTAAGACATTGATTTATACTTGAAGATAAATAAGATTGTTTGTGCGAGTCTATCCCTTGCTCCTTTCCCTCTCCCTTTCCTCAAAATCCCCTTCACTACCTTATGAACCCGTATCTACCCTTTGTAGTAGTGACAAGTTTGGCGCGTGCTCTGATCATCTAGTCCGAATCTCCAAAGTATTTGCAGTTCCTCCGAAGCCCCCCATCTGTTCTACTGTTCGAGATGTCTGGTGCAAAAGTTATGCCATCCGCTCAATCTGGAATTCCTCTCACTTCGGGTCAGCTAGACATGAATGATTTGTCGGTGACTGAGTTGCAAACTGCTCTTGAGGCTGCCATGGTTCGTGAATGTAAGGCCCAATTGCTTGCCCAAATTGCCAAAGCCCGAGTGGAAGAGACGCACGCTAGGTTTGTAGAAGCGATGCGTGTCCGAGGGGTCACGATAGTTCATCACGAAGATGGTTCGTACGAAGAAATCATCGATGTTAGCGGTATTAATCATGGGAATGGAAACGTAATGAAGGGATTGAATGAGGATGAACAAGATAAAATTCTTTCCCCGGCACCTCATGTGGTCCAAATTCAGATTAAGGATGAACAGCCGATCCCTGAGGCTTTCAGTTTTTCTAATCAACTTGATTTGAAGAGTCAGTGCCAGCCAGATCCCCAAGAATCGTGCTATTTTGCGAACGGCCATTCCAACCAGAAAGGATCACTGCCATTCCACTCTGACCAAGCTCCCTTTCAAGGAAGTGTTTCTCTACCACCAATGAGTTCATATGGCTTCAACTTATCATCCCCGCATGATCAACATTCAGGACCAACCTCATACGTAACTGTGAATCAGATGTCTTTTATTCCTGCTATGAACCCTATCCAGCAAGGGAAGCCAATACCTGAGGCTTCTCCATAGACTGTTCAGACGGAAAGGAAGAAAGCGTACTGGGGAAAGGTGGGAATGCCTATGAATCAATTCCTCAAAATTTTGGTGAGTGGAGGACTTGTTCAAGCACTAGTCAATTACGTCCCTCCTCATAACAACACAAAGCTAGATCCGAGCAAGTATTGTTACTATCACCAATATCAGGGCCATACCTCGTATGAATGCAGACAGTTGAGGGTGATCATTCAAGAACTTATTGATGAAGGGAAGATCGAAATTGGCTCTCATGAAGAAAGCGGTGTCCAGAGTCATGGTCAGTTCCCACCGCGCAAGAAGCGAGAATTTGATGACTTGGGAATAACAACTGAGGAAGCTTTCAACGGATTGATGCGAAGGGGAATGATAAAGCCACTTGATAATTATCAAACTACCAAACCCAATCCGAATTTGGATCGTGGCAAGTACTGTTACTATCATCAGTACCCTGGGCATTTAACCAACGATTGTTTCGTTCTAAAGGTGCTTATTCTGAAGCTGGTTGATGAGGGAAGAATTGAGAAAGCTCCTCCAAAGGTGGTCGACAATCCTCTCCTGCAATTCCAAGGATACCCCATGTGAAGAAGTCAGTCAGTCAGGCATCGTAGGGTCCTAGATTGTTTTATTTTGTTTTGCTAGCAAGTGTTCCTATGATTTGAATCTATTGCATCCATGTTGTGAGTCTTTTATTTCAATAATAAAATATTTGTTTCTATTCCTGCTAGACTCGAGACATTACTTGCACACCCGCGTTACATTTTAATTGAAATGATCTTATTCCAAATGATCACTTGTGCTGCTCACCGACTAATGCTTTGAAATGACTAATATTTAAATTGATTGGAGTGAGAAAATCGGTTGATATCCTCCTCAAACTGGGGCTCACCAACTCCCCACCTCGATTCCCATGTGCTCACGTACCTTTCATCGTTTTCACCACCTCGTTGCTCGATAAATTTGCACGGATCTTCCACGAAGTAAGCTTAAGAAAGCAATGAAGACTCAATCTCGCTCGAGTCATCCGGTAGGGGCTGCGGTTGAAACCTTTCACCCTTTAGGGAAACCATTACCTCACCCTCACCAAACAATACCCCTTCAGTTCAAGATCGGCATGTTTTGAAACCCATTTAGCCATCGCCAGAAGAAGAGGGACTATCCTTGAGACTCCCAAAATTCAAAAGAAGCATCGACCGTCTCCAAGCTCAAGAACGACGGAAAGCAACGATCCATCCCGGGGACTAGATGAAATTCTCCTCTAAAAAAAAAGAAGAAAAGAGAGAGACAAAAATACAAAAAATATATATAAAAAAAAGGGAGAGAAGAAAAGAAAGAGAGCCTAGTCCCCAGCGATCCTCTCGAAAGCAAAAGTCAAAGGATCCGGTCGTTATTCAAGAGGAGTCTCAGAATGAATAAAGAGACAGCACGGATGTCCCTCACCATTACCTCCAACCGACCCCGACCTGTCCTCTCGATTTTAGAGGATATGTCCATTACCATTACCTTTGACCTTGACCAAAAGCCAAAAGATTCACCTCTCATTCTTAGAGGCAGCAAAGACGCAACCACAGATATCCTTCCCTTAGAAATCCCAAACACATACCCAAGAGCCAACCTCTCATCTCTAGAGGTCCAATCAGCAAAAGGCCTAGCCGACCTCTCATTTTAAGAGGTCATGATATCCCATATCACCCGAAAGTCGATCGAAACCCTGAGACCCAGTCGCAGTTCCTACCGAATAGCAGTTTCATTCCAATATCATCGAGATCTAAAACAGATTATTGCTTAAAAGCGGAGCCAAGTCCATCCCGGCTCAAAAGATTATCAAGCGAAGATTGTGCAAATTCCATCCATTCATTCGACGTTTTATGTGAGCATATTTCGTTTCTCCTCCGCAAACACTTGCCGTGAACGTCCCACTGGGGCTTCACATCCGTGTCCCCTATCGACACTCCAAGAGGACACGTTCTTTCAATTCTCAAAATTCTCAAAAGTCCTCAACATCCCCGAATTTCACCATTCATTCTCTTCATTCGGGATAAGCCCGAACTACGGCGACCTGAGCTCCTCCTAAGGAGGAGAACGTAGGCAACCATAACTGGTTCGATCGAAGTCATAAACAGATCTCAGAAAATCCGGTCTCCTCAAGGACCATGCCTATACACTGTTCATCTTTCCGAGTTTGATTCTTGATATCAGTGGGTTTTCTCCTCAAGATTGATTGAAATATTTGCTCATATCGGCTTTGGTGGTTGAATAACTCGAACATCAATAAAGGGTTTTAAGCAGCTTTGTGATCATCACGAATAAGACAAGTTTTCAAGTGTCTCGGTAAGTCTTCTTCTCTACTTTTTTAAGGATATAGAGCTAAACACTATATTTCTGTCAAGCAGGGGCTTCCATACACTTTCCACACCTTGTAACGCTTATACTCTCCCAAAAGAGTCAAACCTAAAGCGAGAATGTCATACACAAACGATTCATTTCACCTTCGAAAAATATGCCCCTGCACATATACGTTCCTGAGTCTTGTCCGCCGACTGACTGACTAAAACTTGAAGAATAACCTCCTCCTGAGCTGCATGATGTGTTGTCTGCAATAAGGTTATATGTGCCAAACCGGGGCTTGATCAAAGAAGAGAGAGAATGATATGTTCATATGTGTAAAGTACCGAGGCTAACTTTATAATTTTAATCCTTGGGCATGGATTGGTGACTTAAGGCTTACGTCAGGATTGGGGGACTGCTACATTCTTTGCCCCAAGCCAAAGGGAGAAGTTTTAAGATAGTGTGGAAGCCTAGTTTGGAAGGCATGTCAGTATGATTTGTTGTGTAACGCGACATAATGTGCCCCAGCTGTCTTTAGTCGTGCGACACAATAAGTCCAACACCAGACATCAGCAAGCTGCAATCTAATCTGTACCAGGGCACGCCCCGACTTGTTTCAAACTGCAAAACAGCAAAGACACCCTGCAAACATAATGGGAGAGGGATTCAGTCAACTAGCATACACATTCACCATTCACATACAAGCCAAACCATATAAACCATTCATACTTAGGCCATAGCCATTAAAAAACCATTCATTCCCATTCTTCCCAAAAAAGTGGACTCGCGCAAACAACAAATAACTAATAATAATATGCTAGAACCAAGAAAGTGCAATGCAAAAAAAAAAAAGAGTTTTCCTAAAAGAAAAAGAGAGAGTGTTTGTCTGTTCCTTTCCAAGAGGGGGTACAATAATCAAAAGGCTATGTTTTGATCCAAGAGGCTACTCCGAGCCATCACCCTCAGAAACATAGACATCTCCATCGTCATCGGAATCATCATCGTCACCTCCCTCGCTCTCCTCTCCATCCGCATCGTTGCCCTCCGCATGTGCATGATTAGGATCGATAGCAGGATCGTGATAAATAATGGGATCATCTCGGAAAAGCTCATGAACAACGGGAATAGCTATGGTCTCAAGCTCGTGAGGATCTCCGGAAGCATCACTCTCATACTCAGAACTGGGAGGACTAGGGGGATGATGAGGAGCAGTCTTGGTCCTGGGTCTGTGTGTATCATCAGCAGACATATCAGTACGAGCCCTCTTCCTGTCAGGCAAGCTAGGCATGGAATCACCATCATCAGAGCTCTGAGACAGACACCGCTCCCTCCAATAACGGTTGCTCCTCACCAGCTGATCAATCATATCCATGGCTCCAGTATAATGACGAGCAAAACCCCAGTAAATGTCAGCCGAGACCTAGTACAATCAAGCAGAGAAAGAATCAGAAACCAGTCATCATGAAAGACAAGAGTTTTAAACAGTTCAAAACAATAAAAGAAGAAAAGACAGTTACTTACAGATCGAGTGCCCTTAGGAAGCTGAAAATATGGATAAATTCGGCTGGTATCGAGAGGGGCCCGCCTCATATGGTCCCTATCCTGAAGGTCAACGAAGGGAGGAGGTAAGGGAGCATCCGCCACATATCCAGTAGAGGGGCCTGCGCCCTGAGCATCACGTCTCGGAGCCACCTGCGGTGACCTCAGCCTCGTAGTCACATAAGCCCCGTAATCTCCGTCCACAGTGTAGTTGAATGCAGCCTCCCCCTGGACCAAAGCAGCCACGTCCTCCAATTTCCGAGGAAACCATATATCAGCAGGAGGATCAACTGGGACTCTAGCAATGCTACCAGGGACGTGCTGTCTGTAGACCCGCTCTCCCAAATACAAAGCATCCCCAGATAGGCCTACCAAGAGCTTACGGCACTCAGTGAGATGTAAAGCATACTCAAGATCAACCCCAGCATATCAGTCAGCCCAAGGAAATAGATTCAAACTCCCGGGGGTCCCCCGCAAACAGATCAATGTGTCAGAGTAAGAAGCCGTCACACGTCCCCTGGTGTCCGCTGTCCGGACCTTCTGCCGTGCATTTTTCACCCAGCGCCTCATGGCAAGAAACATAGTGGCCGGGTACACCTCCTCAACCCGCCAAGTATAGCAGCCGATGACCTCATAGGCCCAAACCTGAGAAAAGGAGGAGCAAAGCAAGTCAGATTGATAGCAAGAAATGATATTCAAAGAATGGAGTCAGACTGGGAAATACCTCAAAAGCTAAGTGGCAGCAGTTGAAGGACTTAGCCTCCCCCCTGCTGACATCATCCAGAGCCAAGTATAACTCAGCTAATCCTGCCTCTCCCCAAGACAATGTCCCAATAGCGTCCCAATCTCTCAAAAGCTCCAGCAGAGAAAGCAAAGCTGAAGACGTGCCATTGATGAACAAACCCGATAAAGCCGACCTTTTAATACAATGATCGCATTTCTTTCCCAGAACAGACAGACTCGTAGAAACAAGCTAACATAGGTTAATATTTGCTAACGAGATAGCTTAGTTAGATGTAGCGCTTGGAGTGTTGTATCCCCTGCAGGTACAATGATCAACTGAGCCTCACCGAACCTCGAAGACTGACCCTCAAGCAAAACCGAGACAAAGAACCGTACCTATGCTAGTCTCCCCAGCAGTGCACAACAAGATCATGTGACCCCAAAGCACCACCCGGAACCTGCTCCCTAGCAAGCAAAGTTCCCAGATCAGTGGCCCCAAAGCACCACCCGGAACCTGCTCCCTAGCAAGCAAAGTTCCCAGATTAGTGATCCCAAGCACCCGGAACCTGCTCCCTAGCAAGCAAAGTTCCCAGATCAGTGGCCCCAAAGCACCACCCAGAACCTGCTCCATAGCAAGCAAAGTTCCCAGATCAGTGACCCCAAAGCACCACCCGAAACCTGGTCCCTAGCAAGCAAAGTTCCCGTCCTACCAGATCAGCGACCCTGACACCAAAGCACAAACAAGAACCCGCTCCCTAGCAAGAAGAGTCCCCAGCCTACCAAGCAAAGCTCAGGACATAAAAATCAAACCATCAACAAAGATCATCCAGCATTCGGCAAAACTAGTGAACTACCAACAAAAACAAGCAGCATGAGTCCCCCGACAGCTACACTTATCCCCAGCAGAAGCAGCAGTAGCGTGAGTCCCCTGGCAGCTACCCTGCACCAACACCAATTGGTATGAGTCCCTCCGGCATCCACGAAGACCAGCAGCAGTAGCGTGAGTCCCCTGGCAGCTACCCTGCACCAACACCTAGTGGTATGAGACCCTCCGGCATCCACAAGGACCCGTTGCAGCATGAGACCCTCCGGCCGCTACAACTTTGCACCACCAGCGATAGCATGAGACCCTCCGGCAGCTACTCGCGACCCCCGTTGCAGCATGAGACCCTCCGGCAGCTACAACCCTGCACCAACACCTAGTGGTATGAGACCCTCTGGCATCCACAAGGACCCGTTGCAGCATGAGACCCTCCGGCAGCTACAAATTTGCACCACCAGCAGTAGCATGAGATCCTCTGGCCGCTACTCGCGACCCCCGTTGTAGCATGAGACCCTCTGGCAGCTACAACTTTGCACCACCAGCGGTAGCATGAGACCCTCCGGCAGCTACTCGCGACCCCCGTTGCAGCATGAGACCCTCCGACAGCTACAACTTTGCACCACCAGCGGTAGCATGAGACCCTCCGGCAGCTACTCGCGACCCCCGTTGCAGCATGAGACCCTCCGACAGCTACAACTTTGCACCACCAGCGGTAGCATGAGACCCTCCGGCAGCTACTCGCGACCCCCGTTGCAGCATGAGACCCTCCGGCCGCTACAACTTTGCACCACCAGCGATAGCATGAGACCCTCCGACAGCTACTCGCGACCCCAGTTGCAGCATGAGACCCTCCGGCCGCTACAACTTGGCACCAACGGCAGTAGCATGAGACCCTCCGGCCGCTACTCGCCAGTCGCAGAAGCACCAGCCCTCCGACAGCTACAGGTAAGCACATCAAAGGTATGAAGACACATCTCTACCCTTCCTTGCTTCTTGCTAGTTTGTTTCCGAACTACGATTTGGCTTGATTCCCTTTTAAAGGGATACGTAGGAATCCTTTCTCCAAAGGTCCAGCCATCCGATTTTCCAGATCACCGTTTAGCCCTCTGCCTTATCCCTTGCCGCTAATTGGGATTGGGTCTTATTTTATCGACAACCTCACTTCTTCCAAAAGTGATGTTGCCGAGGGGCTCTGTAAGTACGTCAATCCAATTCGCGACCCTTTTAGATGCATTTTAATGTAATAAAATTGCATTAAGGGGCATTTTGGTAAATTCCCGTCCTATCCCGAGACTTCCGAAAACATCTCATAAGTTTCCCGCGAAGGAAGTACCTTTTGATACCTTTCTCATGCCAAGGGACCTGCTGGGAATAAACCTTTTTGGACTTTTTAGGTATTTATGCCTGAATGTTTCAGAAACTGGTTTTGGCGCCAAAAGCGGTTGTGACACCTTGTGTCACGCGACAAGTCGAGACCTGGAAAGTGGTTACGTAAGGTCGTGCGACACAAGGTGACCACTAACTGCAGCCTATAAATAAGACCCTTCCCTTCTTAGAAATGGATCCCAACCGGACCTACTGTTACTCTGCAGAAATTGCGTCGTAACACACATCCCAAACACAACCCTCTCTCTCTCCTACCTCTAACCTACCCCAATTCCCTCCAATTCAACTCACCCTCTCAACCAAACCTTAGATCTACCTTGTACCAATCCTCTCAAGCCTTTCAAGACCAGAAGCTGCAGTTGAAGGATTCTGTATCTAACTTGATACAGAATTCGTGGAAGCAACAAGGGTAACATCCTTAAACCCCCTCTTCTCTCTCTCTTCTACCTAATTCCTTTATAATTCTATTGTTTTATTCCTCTAGGATTCAGTAATCAGACTCCATCCGTCTAGATTACTGAATCCCAATCGCAATCTCTCTGTTTAACTTGGTTGATCTGAATAATTGTGTGTTCATTGTTGGATATTTGTTGAGATCATTGTTTAGATCCCAAGGGAGTGTGTATCTCTCCATATCCATACTCCTGGGGTCGAATTGTTGTTAATTCCATATTTCGAAGCTAATTTGTTTGATTAATTAGATCTGTGTTGGCTATTGTTGATTTTGTGTTCAATTCCGTAAGTTCCTGCAGATGGTCATTATGTGTCACACGACACATTGTTCATAGGTGATCCTGTGTCACGCGACACATCTGGTCATCTATGTCATGTGTCATGCGACACATTATGCCTGTTTGCAGGAACCCTTTTCCTCTCTGTAATCTGTTCTGATCTGTTGTATAAGGGATGTGGCCTCCCTGAATAATTGGCTCACAAGTTGTAAGTCTCAATTCATATTAATAAAATGCATGTTTACCACACTTGTTTATTATCGATGCTTGCACACACTTATGGATTGCTTGGATGTTTGATTAGAACTCGTTAATGGACGAGGCGTGTTGGGTGAACTCTCGATTCTTCCCAACACGTAACCTGACCCCCGAAACCGTTCTCTTCCATAGGTTTTTCAAAGTGCACCTCTAAGCATGGCGTGGCGACTCCTTTTTTACTTTTTCATCGTGAAAACAAAATTTCTCGCGGGCGAGCGCACATTCACCGGCTTGGTCAGATAAATAAGATACATATATCTAAACTCCATTAACATGGACTTTTAGACTCATATGACTCTGAATCATTTGAGGAATGTGAATCTTGTTTATTGGAATTATTGACCAAACCACCCTACACTAAGAGTAATGGGAGGGCTAGTGACTTATTGGTCATTATACATGAGATATATATGGACTATTAAGCAGCATTGCTAGGGGAGGATTTTGATGTTTCATCACATTCACCGATGACTTATCTAGATATGACTATGTCTATCTGATGAAGTCCAAAGGTGAATCGTTTGAGATGTTTCGAACATTTCAAGATGAAGTACAAAACAACTTGGAAAAACTATTAAGTACTTCAATTAGATCGAGGTGATGAATATTTGAGCCAAGAGTTTGACAATCATCTCAAAACTGTGAAATCGTTTCAGAGTTGACTCCACCCGAAACACCACATTGTATGGTGTGTCTGATAGGAGGAATTGAACCTTGTAGGACATGGTTCGTTCGATGATGTGTCAAGTTGACTTTCCTATTTCCTTTTGAGGATATGCATTAGAAATGATACGGTTACACTAAATCGAGTCCCTACTAAATCGGTTCCTAAGGCCCCACATGAGATGTGGTATGAAAGAAAACTTAGTTTGACTTTCAAGAAGATTTGGGTTTGCAAAGCTTATAAGAAGAGACTTGTCTCTGATAAGTTAACACCCAATCTGACAAGGTTATTTTCAGAAATTAATCTTACAACCGCAAAGAGAACAAAATGTTTGTTGCTCTATACGATTCGTTTCTTGAGAAATAGTTTCTCAATAAAGAATCTAGTGGGAGAAAAATTAATCTTGAAGAATTTCAAGAACCCGAAAATAATATGGAACCAAGAGTAGAGACGGAACCAAGTTCACAAAGAGTTGTGGAACCGGTTCAAGATACACAAGTCCATCGTAGATTGGATAGGTTACGATCCAAACTCGAGAAATATTGATTTCTCGTATCGGAAAGTAATAAAGTAAAAGTCATTGAGAATGACGATCCTACTTCCTATCTTGAGGCGATGTCCACTCCTAATTCGGATAAATAGTTAGGAACCATGGAATCCGAATTACAATCCATGTCTGATGATCAAGTTTGGAACTTGATTGAGCTACCTGAAGGTGTAAAAACTAAAGGGAGCAAGTAGGTCTTCAAGACCAACATGGATGGGAAGGTGTATACTTTCATAACTAAGGATTGTAGCAAAGGGATTTAGGCAAATTCATAGTATTGACTATGTTGAAACCTTTTCGCCAGTTACAATGTCGAAGTCTATTAGAATTTTAATTGCCATTATCGCATATTGTGACTATGTGATATGACAAATGGATGTCAAACGGCTTTCTTAAAATGGAAAAATTATTAAGAATGTGTATAGTACACAACCCAAAGTTTTGTCGATCCAAGAAATTCTAATAAAGTATGCATGTTGCAAAGATCCATGAGATGGGTTGAAGCAAGCTTCAAGAAATTGATATCTTCTTTTTGATGAACCAGTCAAAGAGTTTGACTTCATCAAGTACGAAGATGAACCTTGTGTATACATGAAACTCTGTGGGAGCGTAGTATTATTTCTATTGTTATATTACAATGATATTTTTCTCATTGGAAAATTGAAATTTCGACACTTAAGACTGTCAAGTCTTGGTCAAGGAAAAGGTTTCTCAATGAAAGATATGGGTGAAGCCGCTTATATCCTTGGCATCAAGATCTATAGAGATAGATCTAAAAGGATAAATTGGTTTGAGTCAAAATACTCACATTGACAAGGTTCTTAGAAGAGTCTAAGAAAAGCAACTTGTCAATAGGTCATGGTGTTTCTCTTAGCAATACACTTGTCAATAGGTCATGGTGTTTCTCTTAGAAATAGTCATTGTCTCATGACAACTGATGAGCAAAAGGGAATGAATGAAGTTCCATATGCTCCGGCATTTGGATCTGTCATGTATGCCATGACTTGTACTAGACCCGACGTCTCATATGCTTTGAGCATGACGAGTCGATACCAATCTGATCCTGTTGAGAACCAATAGATGGCAGTTAAGACGATCCTTAAGTACTTAAGAAGAACTAAGGATACGTTCTTGGTATTTGAAAGATTGAAAGTTAATCTTGTTGTAAGAGTTACATGGATGCTAGCTTCCAAACTGACAAAGTTAATTTAAAATCGCAATTAGAATTTGTGTTTATGCTTATTAGAGGTGCATTTTTGATTGGAAGAGTTCCAAGCAGAAAATTGTAGCCGACTCTACTACTAAGGTCGAATTTTAGCAACATATGATGTAGCTAAAAGAGGCAGTTTGGATCAAAAGTTCATTTAGTGTTTTGGAAATGTTCCAACTATCACTAATCAGTGGAGCTTTGTTGTGATAAATATGGTGTCATTTGTGCAAAACAATGAAACCAAGGTCACAACGGTGATCCAAACACATACTTAGACGTTTTTCGAGAATTCATAAAGAATGAGAAGACGTTAAGATATGCAAAGTATCAACCGATGATGACATTAGGGATTCACTTACAAAGACCCTCGCACAGGCAGAAGCATGATGGTCATGTTAGGTCCATGAGTATTCGATACATAGATGAAGCCTAGTGCAAGTGGGAGATTGTTGGTGTAATGCCCTAGGCTTTAGTTATGTTTAACTTAAAACCGTTATGTATCATCTTTATCGTTTATTATAGAAAAAGTTTATCATTTGATTATTATATATTTTTGCATATTTATTGTAATAATCTCCGTCCCTAATTATTAAGCGAATAATTAGTATAAATGTTAATGGATAATCATATGATGATTATATGCATAGAGATGCACATTAAATTTATGGGTACTTGTTAGTGAACAAGTGACTGGACTTGACCCGTATGAGATTTATGTCATGGTCAAATGTCATAATTAAATATCATATGGTCACTTCATTTAGTCCCTAGACCTGAGATTATCATGACCTTACATATGATGAAAGTTATATTTGATTTTAGTCAAACGATATCTTAATACGATATTTATAAAGGCTATCTTTGACATGATCGGATTCATGATGGGAAGGATGATAAGTCAAGATGGAATTTGTCCCTCGAAAGAGAGATGTTTTGCTTGGGCCTCTCGATGAGTGATAATGATGAAAGTGTATGGCCATACCCCAATGTGATTGAATTATCATTATACTCAGTATCGAGAAAGCATTGAACAAATACAAGTTGACGTGGACCATGACTTGTGTTCAACATGCATCTCACCAGTTCAAACTTAATTGAAGCACACAATACCAATCGAAGCACACATTAGGTCAAAACCAAGGCAAACAAAGTTCATATCAACAAATTCATTGATGTGGGCAATTAAAGGTAGCAATCACAGATTAGGTCAACAAGTCATATTCATCATTTCACAAATAACTTTCACCCAACTCCTAAAATATACTCAAACAGCCACCAAAAAGTGAAGCTTGAAAGGTGAAGCTTTCAGCGGAACACTCATTTTGACAAAAAGTGAAGCTTGAAATGGGACGGAGGGAGTATATATATATATATATATTTATATCAATTTTATCATTAATTAAGATCAAATTTGAAAATAGTATTCCCTCCATCCCATTTTAGTTTTTTTACTTTGCTTTTTTATTTTTCTGAGTTTAAGATCTTTAGTTATGTTATTTCATAAACGGGTTTGGACAATCTTATAATTATAAAATTCATATAATTAAAAAAAAAACATTACTTATATGCTCCCTTTGTCCCACTTGATCTTGAAAAATGTACACTTATTTTATTTTTAGTTTGTCCTACATAAGTATGTACTCTCCAAATTGAGAAAAGTTTATTTTAATTTTTTATTCAATGATATTAAGTTATCATACTCACAACAATAATTCACTTACTATTATTTTCATTCATTATCTCTATTTTTTTACTTTTCATTCTCATGACACTTTCTCCACTCATTATCTCTCCTCTTATTATACTATCATTTTTAATTATTGTGCCCAAAATTTCGATCTACATTGGGAGTATGTACTTTTCATTCACTTATCTATATAATATATAAAAGCAGAAACATTTCAAAATCATACAGCTCGCCACGTGGAATTTCAAGACAGCTCTATGTTCACCAATTATTAGCCGCCATGTGTCACATTCAATGAAGGAGTTTTATTTTAGATTTTGATTAAAACACAAATTTTAGCTTTTAAGTCCAAACAAAATATTTTTAAACGTAATAAATTCAAACTACACCGGTTCAACTACTTCATCCGAAAGAATGTGATGATGGTAGAAAGTAGAAATATTATCTTGGAGCGTGCACTGATTTCTCTCATCATTATCCCCCATATTAGATTTTAGATTATTAGATTAGTTTATTTTATTGGATTAAATTTAATTTGTTTAAATTGTATTATTCTCTCCATCCTAAAATGAATGATTTTTTTCAAAATTTAAGAATTATTTTAAATAATTTAATTTTAATCTAGAAAAAATAATAAACATTCTTTTAATTCATTTTCAAAATTTTAGATTTGTAAAAATATAATGAACTATGAAAAAAAAATCAAAAAATTTAAAAGAACATTTATTTTGAGACAATAATGGTCATTCAATCTATATAATATATAAAAGCAGAAACATTTCAAGACCATACAGCTCGCCACGTGGAATTCCAAGTCAGCTCTATGTTCACCAATTATTAGCCGCCATGTGTCACATTCAACGAAGAGTTTTATTTTAGATTTTGATTTAAACACAAATTTTAGCTTTTAAATCCAAATAATATATTTTTAAACGTAATAAATTCAAACTACAGCGGTTCAACTACTTCATCCCAAAGAATGTGATGGTGGTAGAAAGTAGAAACATTATTTTGGAGCATGCACTGATTTCTCTTATCATTATCCCCCATATTAGATTTTAGATTATTAGATTAGCTTATTTTATTTTATTTTATTGAATTAAATTAAATTTAATTTGTTTAAATTGTATTAGTATCTCCATCCTAAAATGAATGATTTTTTTTTCAAAATTTAAGAATCATTTAAAAAAAAAATTAATTTTAATCCAGAAAAAATAATAAACATTCTTTTAATTCATTTTCAAAATTTTAGATTTGTAAAAATATAATGAATTATGAAAAAAATTAAATCAAAAAATTTAAAAGAACATTTATTTTGAGACAATAATGGTCATTCAATTAGAGATAGAGGAAGTATCATTATCCATTATTCCCATATCAGATTATCATATTGGTATATTTTATTAATTTAAATTTAAAAATTTGAAATTATCATCTTTGTAAGTCTTTTTAAGTAAGATTCCCAAATCATATTATCATATTATATTCATTATTTTCAGCTTATCAAATCAGTATATTTTATTAGTTTAAATTTAAAATTTGAAAATTGTCATCTAATGAAAGTCTTTTGGAAGTAATAGTCCTAGAACTTAATCTCTTTTTATAACCAGAAATCACTATCATTCATTTGTATCTATCATTCTTTTGCATACGTTTTCGCGCATCTGCCTCTTCCAAGTTTGTCTTTCTTTTTTCTCTCAAATCCATTTTTTCAAATTAAATTTGTGCTGCATAGTTCCAATAGTGATTAATAATTAAATGATATTTCAATTTCTAACGAGCTATTATTCTTAGGATAGAAATATCAGTGCTTTACTAACATTTAATGTTGTTTACTAACCTTAATGTATATTGGGTTGTTAGATGTTATAACCAATTTCTAATGCATATTAACTCGATTTGTATGCCATTTGAGCCTGCCTTCTTGATTGTTTAATGCTTGATTAATAAAATACTCAACAAAAAAGATACGAGTATTTATGATTTCCTAATTCCTATCAAGTGTACTAAATGATTTCCTAATGCATATTAACTTTGGGACAAAATGTGTATAATTTTTTTATTACTAAGAATATTAAGAATCTTATGTTGAATATTTTTAGGTTGAGTCACAGGGATATAATTACACCATGTTGTTTTTATAATATTTAATTATTAGATTCATTATGCCCGTCGAGTATCGACGGGTTACTGACTAGTTTTATAAATAGTGTTTGGTTTCTAACTCATTTTTGCCATATTTTATTTGACATCGGTCCTGCCATCATATCACTTGCTTCTGCTTTCTACTGTCGTAATATTTGATTTGACAAATGTAAAAATTCTTCTAGCAACTAGTATAAAATAGTTGTGGTTCATGTAAATGTAATGAAGCTCGTGTGTTAGAACATGGATTAATTAATATGTGTTATTTAATTTTATTTGTTATAATCATTTAATAATGTTAAAGTATAGACAAAATGTGTAGAATTCCATTAGGTGTAAGTACCATTAAATGATGGGCATAATGGTAACTTCACACCATCATCTTTATGAAAGGGTGTAGTCCCTAAATGAAGTGCCCCTTCTCTTATTATATAAAGGCTATCCATCAGCCATTAGAGACACTAGTTACATATTCAATTCAGTCATAAGAATTCTCTTCATTCATCAAGAAGATTATAGTGTGGGCACTATCATTTAGAAGATCTACTTTTCCCTACTTTCTCATTTATTCAAGAACAAGATCAAGAACACAATCATGGAATCACAAGGTACACGCTTCCGTATTCTTCTTCTTCTTCTTCTCCTTCTCTTCTTAATCTAGTTGTGAGTCGGTTCATGGTTAATGGATCGTTAATGTTCCAACAATTGGTATCAGAGCCTACTCATATACTAGATTGAGTTTGAAATTCTTATAAAGCCTTATGCTTTAATTCTTGTATGATTTCATTTAGTTTTTGTTCTTGATCATGTACTCATCTTGTCTAAGAGTATTATATTCATAAAACTTCATTCTATTTCTGTTTTTGGTTTACTCAAAGGCTTTCAATTCTTAATGTAAGATTATCCCATTTTGAACATAGCCACCATCCTTGGATGCGTTGTGAGTTTGTTCATATGCATAGCCACGCATTTAAAATTGTGATGTGAGTATGCGGATCTACTTGCTTTGGTTGAATATTGATTCACCATTAAGTTAAGAATTGATAGTCTAATTGGGTGTTATGGTTCAAAACTGTTCATAAAAAGGTGTTAAAAATGGTGACTTTTCGTCAAATCTGGGCAGTGGGCACATGGGCGGTCGCCCATCTTGACCTGGGCGGTCGCCCATGTGTACAGTGACTTCAAAATTTGTGGAATTGAAGCTTGGGCGGTCGCCCACCTTGACCTGCGCGGCCGCCCATGTGTGCAGAAGCTTCAATGTTTATAAAACTGCAAATTTTGGTCATTCGTACCCTTTTGGTCATTTGTGATAATTTGTTAGTAAATTATAGTATCTGGACACCAGTCGCGCTTCGACGGTTCTTAGAGTTATCGAACTTTAAGAATGGACGGGTAGAACAAAAGGATACTATCTTTTAATGATAAATTTCACTTATTTATTTACCCTTTAAATTTTCAGAAATAAACTTAAGGCTTTTTGTTTCCGATTAATTATATCCTTAACATTTTGGACATAATTAACATGCTTTTTTTCCAAAGGAGACCTTGTTGATTAAATTCAAACTTGTTAAAAGATGAATGTAAATATTGATATGTGATAACATGCTTGTTTCCCAAAGGAGACCTTGTTGTTGACTAAGTATTTACATTCATGGGGTAATAATTGAACTAAACTTTTGATCATTTTAAATGCTGTGAATCATCCCAAAGGAAGGCGGGTGTTTAAAGTGAATTGTTTATATTCTTTATTGCCGGGGAACAAGTACCTTAAACTTTAGGACACTTTTTGTACTTGATCCGGCCCAAAGAAAGGCAAGTATTTAAAGTGTGTTGTTTAAGCTATTTGTTTACCTTAAGATAAATCAAATTGTGAGTCAATTCGCAATCCAAAGATTAGTCTTGATGTCATGTTGATTATCTTTTATTTTGATGGAATTCATTTGATATAATTAATCATTATGTAGTTTCTTATATATGTTTTGTTTCATTCTTGTTCTTCTCCTTCAGATTTGATTAATACTTCATCCGTAACTACTTCTATAAATGATGCACCTTTGCTTACTGGGACTAAACTTAAAACTTGGAAAAATAATATAGCGATGATCTTATGCAATATGGACATCGATCACGCATTTGGGGAATCAAGTCTCGCTGCTCTCACTAAAGAAAATACCGTTATAGAACGGAAAAATGTTGAGCAATGGGAACGGTCCAATCGCGTGAGTCTAATGATCATGGAAAATGCAGTTTCAGAGACATTTTTGGACAATGTCTCTGAAATCGAAAATGCTGAGTTTTTTCTTGAATTCTTGTGAAAACTTGTTTCCATTCGGTACAAGGGTGACGAAAATCTTCGGGAGTACATTATCGAATTATTTCATCTTTAGATCAAACTAAAAGCACTTAAGTTAGAGATTTCGGAAGATTTGCTCGTGCACTTAGTTTTGATCTATCTTTCTCCTCAATTTGGTCCTTTTGAAGTGACCTATAAATGTCAAAAGAAAAAAGTGGAATATTAATGGATTACTTTCACATATGCTATTAGAGAAAGATAGGATGAAATATCTCAAATTAGAAAGTACTCACTCAGCATTTACTTTTTCTCGTGGGATTAAGAGAAGAGGGAAGGAAATTGCGGTTGCAAGTAAGAAGCATAAGGGATCATTTAAAGATCATAAAGTCAAGAAATGCTTCTTTTGCAAGGACCTTACTCGCATGAAGAACGACTACCATAAGTATCTGTAAGTACCCCAATCTGGATCACACCCTTTCAAACACACGGGAAGCACCGCAGACTCATCAACGCAGTCTCGACGACCCCTCTCACTCAAAACCCTCTCTAAACCCCCAGCCAAACCAAGGGAGGAGCCTTTCTGGGATAAAAAGGGATAAAAGGACCTTTCGGGAATTTTCAGGAAATTGGGAAAGCAATATTGGTCCGTACGGACCTCTTTGTTGTCATAATTACTGAATCTCCTTAAAGTCCACAATATTCCCTCAAATCCCGGGGAAAATGATTACTCCTCGCAGAGTTGGTCCGTACGGACCTCTTTGCATGCAAGATGGTCCGTACGGACCTTATTGCTCGGGGACACCATAATTGCAAATATTCCTCCATCATCACGCATTCCCTCAAATCGAGGAAAACCAAAATACCGGATTACTGTGAGGTCCGTACGGACCTCTTTGCACCTAATCTCGGCACTATAAATAGAGGGCTCCCCCTCCTCATTTTCATACACCTCCCACTTCTCTCTTCCTCCCTAGGCCTTCGGCTTCCCCTCTAAGTCCTTCCGAGGCATTCCCGCCCCTTTCGGATCCTTTCGAGGCCTTCCGAGCCCCCTCGTGGTGCTCCGAAGCCTCCCCGAGCGCTCCCGAGACGCTCCCGCGCCGCCCCGAGGCACTCTCGAGGTACTCCGAGGCCCCTCGTGGTACTCCGAGGCCTCGTCGGTCTTTCCACGGTGTCCCGCTCTTTCCGAGTCAAACCGACGATCCCAAACCACGCCGAAACTCCGCCCGAGTGACTCCCGCCACCACAACGCACGCCGAACCTCTCGCCCGAGTGATCCCGACGATCCCCACGCACGCCGAACCTCGCCCGAACGCAGCCTACAACCTCAACTCACGCCGAAACTCGTCCGCAGACAACCGGTCCCTCCCGAAGCAATCCCGATCCATACCGAACGCTACTCCGACCTCAAATACTATTCCCAAATGAAGACAGACACGAACCAACATTGGTAAGGCTTCCTTCCTACACTATTTCAATACATTTCCATACATAGCATACAATGTAGACATCCGATACAGCATGCATTTTTAAAAGCACACGCACACACACACAACATTTAAAGGATATTAGGGGTATCCGAAAGACTCGTTTACGAGGCTACTCGGGTGAGCTCTAATATTCTAATATTCTCTTCCCGAGGAGTCATCTGACCTCCGAACTCAAAATCTCATCACACAAAAACAGTTTAAAATTATCTTTAAACTGATGCCCTTTTTCAATGTTTTGGGCTTAATAAAAACGGCGTGGCGACTCTACAAATGCGAAAACAAACGGCGAGACACCGCTCCAACGCGCAACGCTAAAACGGAATAAGCCAGATGCCGGGGCGCGATTGCGCCGCTCTGATCCGGCGACTTCTCGAACGGCGACGAATGCGAGATGCCGGGGCTCCGCGCGCGAGCCGGATCCGGGTAATTTCAGTTGGCGACTCCGCTGGGGATTTTTGTTTTAAAAACTTTTAAACAAAACAAAAGATTTTTAAAACGATGATGAGGGTCAAACTTTCATTTTACCCCTTCCTTTAATCAAGTTGTGTGTGTGTGCACGTGCTTCGTTTTTATTTTACAAAAAAAATAAAAATACAAAAATGCATCAATATACATCTCGTGCATACATTTAAAATTCTTCAAAAACTTCGTTTACTCGTAAAAGAATTTTAGAGACCGCACACTACTCGCACCGCCGCCTCGGTTACACCGCACACTACTCACACCGCCGCCTCGGTTACACCGCACGCTACGCGCACCGCCGCCGGATACACCGCACACTACAACCCTCAACCCGGAGTGGTCTCGCTTGCAGTCCGTTAGGTCTTCCTAGGCCTCTTGGACGCGCACGGGATCATTCCAAACATCCCATCCTAGCCAAGCGTCAACCCCGCACGTTTGAGTCTTGAGTCACACTCTGTCCGACTCGGTTGGTTTTTACCCAGTCAGTGTCATACGGCTGGATACATATACCATGCCGGCCATTTTTCTCGAGTCAAGGCTCGGAACTCAAGATCCCTTGCGCAAGCAAAGCGATGAAAGGTCATGCTAAAATCTTGACTCGATCTTGATTTCCGAAGCTACACCTGCACGATGTTCCGTCCCGGATATACATCCATGCTCGCATGACACCATGTCATCACGCCTTTGATACGTCGCCCATGACGATATGACCCACCCAACGCCTAACGTCACGTATCCCTTGCGCAAGCAAGGTAAAGAGAGGTCATGCCGAACTCTTGACTCCGATCTTGACTCGGGCCGGCTTGGTTCACTATTCACATGGCTAACGCATCAAAACGAACATGACAGCTCGGTCCTTAGGTTCGATTTTTCTTTTAGGCCGGTGGAAACCGCTTGCACTATAGGACCCTCGCCCGGGCCGTCCACCCCGGGATGTCGAAATACAGTGCAAAACGAGGGGCTTATAGCCGCACGTATGATCTCCATCGACCTGTGATCTAGCATAGTTGCGAAAAGAAGAGCAATCTTTTCCAACCTACCTAGGATTCTGAGAAAACATGTTTTAAGTAAATTAAAACAACAAAAAAATCAAAAATAAAAGAAACGGAAACCGCATGCCACGTGAGCTTTCCCCTTTTATCCCGTTAGGCCATTCCCGTGTCTAAACCTTGCCCGTCACCCTCCAGCCTAACAGAGTGGTCGAGAGTACCCGGAACCCGTCTCCCAAAGTGTCAAAACAAGAAGGTCCTACCTCCTTCCCAAACTCACTACCAGACACCAATTCCCCATGGCCAAGTCAGTGGATAACAACGATGAGAACGGGACCTTACCCCCAAGAAATTTCCCAACATTGGAAGAAGTTTGGCGGTGTCCTCATGGCTATTGAGAAACGTCAAGGTGAGCAACAAGCTCGGATCGAAGGTGCCATGCACCACTTCGGAACCTTAGCCACCCAACTACCTCGGGGCTTCCTAAGCCATGATCAAGCTCCTACAGCCTCTAACATCTCTCATTGTCTCCCGTAAGTCAACCCGTTACCCTCGTACGAGCCATGCGCTTATGACGTAAGGCCACAAGACCTTCCAGAGGAAAGCTTGCCCATCCAGCCTCCCGAGGTCCCTGCATCACCGCCGAACAACGAACACATCTCGTGGGACGTCTGCGACAGGAAGTGCTTGTCCGGAAATGGAATTCCAGGATGCAATGAACGAGGGCCGTCCTCGACGAAAGAAGAAGCTATCTTCTCAACAAAAACTGAAAAAGAGGTACGAATCCGGTGATCCCACGTCGGAACCCTTCGAGAACCCTCAGAAAGTTTGACTACTACGTCATCTACTCCAAAGAAGCCTAGCTCGCACAAGGCCATGGCAATGTCTCGCTCCATGATCACTGGGACGAGCTTCGCACCGCCACCGAAGGCCCGAAGGTCCGTATAATCCAACCCCGTCTTGGGAAGATCTCAAAGCCACTATTGATGCTTCAATAAAGGCTATGACAAAGTGAACGAATTGAAATGCGCAGCCCGGCCTTACGCCAATCGTGCTCCTCCCACTACGTAAATAGGAGAGACAAGCAAAACCATAAGTCCAGAGGTGAATGTTCTCGACACGTTCCGGCCAAATCCCAAAGTGAATCCTCCACGGACAGACAAAAGGCCAGCCATACCCGAGCCACGAACCGAAAAGGGACCCTACGCCAAAGAAGCCGAAACCTTGGACCCAAAGGTCAAGATCCCGTCTTGACACAGCTCAAGCGCACTCAGGCTAACATCTCGCTCCGGTCCTTACTCACTTCATCTTACCCGCACAAGCTCAAGTTGGAAGAAAGCCTGGCCTGCACCATGGTTCCCATCACAAAGTGACACCCGATGAAGCAGCCGTATGATTGGCAACGTCAATTACAAAGCAATATCATCACCTTCACAGCTCGACCTTCCAAAATTTGGGGCCGACCATAACGAGCCTCTCTACATAACAGCTCAACCGGACGAGCGTCCTCCCACGGGTGTTGGTAGATGGGGATCATCCATGAACGTCCTTCCACCCAAAATGATGGATTTGCTAGGGATCAAAGCAACCGATCTAAAGCCCTCGACTCGTGCAATCAAGGCATACGACTCAACATCCCGCCCGCCCTGGGAATAGCCACCTTGAACCCGTGGTTTGGAAAACAAATGGTCCCGACAGATTTCCAAGTCATCGACATCCCAATCACATTCATCGCCATTTTGGGACGCCCTTGGCTACACCCGTATCAATGGGGTGGCATCCACTCTTCATCGCTGCGTAAAGTTCGTCCAAGGAACAGATCTTACCATCATCTACGGTGATAGCATAGTCAACGAAAGGACCGAAACAAACGGCGTCCCGGTCTTAGAAATCAAACCCGACGATGATGGCATGATGCTAACAGGTTCACCATCGAAAGCCCAAAGGCCCAAGTGTGCCACATAGACTCGCCTTTGATTTGGGACAAGATCCCTCCCCCGATGAAAATGATGAAGCACATGAACTACATCCCGGGGCTCGGTTTGGGAAAACGCCATCATGGCACTCAATAGATCATCAATATCAAAGAACAGAATACTCGCACGGCTCGGGATACTCTCCTACTCCCGAACACATTGCGGAGGACAAGCGAGCCGCACGAAAACACTCCACGTATAACAAAAGAGGCTTGCACGCCATCTCCGATCTTCGTCCTTACAGCTTCGACATGACCAAGTACTTCACAAAGAAGGCCCGCAACTTGGAAGAAGATCCGTAAAAGGGAACAGAGCCGATCGGTGCTAAACAAAGCCGGCCGACAACCATGGACAAGCTCCAGCAGAACCTCGGCAAGATTCAGAGGCCTCAAGCCAAATCCCGTCCGAAGAGCATTTCCTCGACACACCGCCCGCCGGATCCACAACCACCACTATTCACAATGAATTTTGGTTCGGGAAAACCCCTCTTGCGTAAGAACTCGAAAAACTCTCTCGTCAACACTCCCGCCTTCAACAAGCGGGACGAGTCCGCATTCGAGCTAGTAATGCCCAAGACAAAAGCAAAAGACTCCGCAGACGATGCTTGGGACGAGCCACCGCTCCACTCGCTTCTTCAAAGAAGAAATCGAGATGCCGATCTAATCGATTTTGTTTTCGATAACTCGTGATAGCAATGATCGGGAACGGTGACATAAAGCCTTTCAAGCCCCATCTCCTATCAAGCTCATTGCCACTCAATAACCGGGCCACCTTCTCCGACTCCACCGCCAAAGAAAAAGGACATGATCGAACAACTTGGTCCGACCCTCGAGTCCTAGAGTCTAGTGTCAAAACTCATCCCGAGTCCATTAGCTTTGAATTTGAGTCTATCGAGTCATCCGATGGCCTCACGCCGTAAGATTACGAGCTCATTACCAATAATGTATTCCCGTATGCTCTTAATGAATGCTTCGATCTTTCCGAGTATCCTCTCATTGCATCTTTAACAACCGATAAATTAACTAACACACAAACAAGCTAATAACGATTCACTTGATAAAGAAGCGCAACACATTAAACGAACAATGCATCAAGCAAACATTTAAGCATGTTGTCAAACGAGAGAAAACCGGGCCCAAGCCGCCGAGAAGGTTTTAATCACAACGATTTGCAAGATTGTCTAAGAGCCAAAGAGACGCAAGTCCGACGCCATTTCCAAAGATAAACCAAGATTTTCCAATACCTCAAGAGCGGGAAACCACCTTCATGAACAAGGAAGACCCACACACGTAAGGGGTCAAAACCAAGAGCATCATGGCCCTAAAACGCCTCGCCTCTCACTTCGTCATCCTCGGGGACATGCTATACAAGAAACGCTACCACGGGCCACTCCTACGCCGCATCGCCCAAGAAGAAGCAAACAAGTTCATGAACGAAGTCCACAATGGGGCTTGTGGTCCCCACATGAACGCCAGCCCCGATGCAAATCATTCTCGGATGGGCTACTACCGGATCTCCATGGAGGCAGATTGCATCCACTTTGTCCGAAGCCGCGACAAGTGCCAACGGTTCTCCAACCTCAATCATCTCGCCGCCCCACGATCTCTACCGCATGACTACACCTTGGCCCTTTGCCACTGGGAATTGACGTCATCGGGAAAATCGCCCGCCAGCAAAGAATCGGTCACGAAGTTCATCTTAGTAGCCATCGACTACTTCACCAAATGGGTCGAAGCCAAGTCCTACAAGGTACTCACCTCCAAGAAGGTCGCACATTTCCTCAAGGAAAACATCATCTCGCCGATACGGCATCCCAAATGAGGTCATATCGTACAATGGCTCACACTTCAAGGGGAATTCGATGCATCGCCGGCTGAATTCAAGATCACACGCCACAAATCTTCTCCCTACCGGCCACAAACAAACGGCGCCGTGGAAGCAAAGAAACAAAACCCTCGAACGGATCATCCGAAAATGACCACCCGAGGACGAGATTGGCCCGAGAAGCCGCACCTTGCACTTTGGGGCTACCGCACATCGGTCAATGTGCCCACGGGAGAAACCCCATTTGCCCCGACATACGGGATGGAAGCGGTCCTTCCCATCGAGCCGAAATTCCCTCACTCCGAGTGCCGCTGAAAATGACATCAACGAAGTTGAATGGCTCCGGCCGACACGACGAATTGGCTCGCTAGACGAGCGACGACTAAAGGCCATGGAACACGTCCGAGCCTATCAAAGCAGATGGCTAGAGCTTTCGACAAGAAAGTCAAATCCCGAGACATCGTGGAAGGTGACCTTGTACTCAAAGAAAAGCCTCCCACTCGAACCAACCCACTGGGAAAATGGGAACCCACATGGATCGGCCCTTTCGTGGTTCAAAAGATCTTCTCCGAGGCGCCATGAAGCCGATGCACCTAGACGGCAATCCCTTCATGAATCCAATAACGGAAGCAAACTTCGCAGATACTTCGCCTAAAGAAGAACAACTGCATCTCTTGGCACTCCATGTAGTGTCGAACTACGCAGACTGAGCCCTCTAGTCCTGGGGAACGTAGGCAACCTTAATTGGTCCGGCCTAAAAATACACAAAAAGTCAAAAGTTTGAATGTCAATCAAGACCTCCATCAAGCTACGCACTTTTCAAGAACACGCCCCAACAGCCACCTTGACCAAGTCAAACGACGGCGGCAACATCAAAGGACATCCGAGGGTCACTCAAGATCAAACGACCGACTCATGCTCGCTTCCAAGCCAGGGCTTGTCTTCGCCCTCACGCGCTTCAAAAAAAAAAAAAAAAAAAAAAAAAAAAAAGAGAGCTCGAGCAAGGGCTCACAAAAAAAATAAAAAAAAAGAGGTCAAGAGCCCGACGCCAACAAGAGGCAAGGAAGCTACGAAAAAGACCGTCAAAACAACTTGTCAAGGGAGCATTCAACCTCTCAGCCAAGCACAAAGCCTCAGCAAAGGGGATTGCCATCATGGGCCAGACTGCTTCAGCCCGCAAATGCAACAGAAAAGTTCAAAGATGGACGCCGACAAAGTGCACAATAGAAGCAAAGGCAAACAAGAGATCTTGCGTCTTGACAAAGCTTTAAAAGTAAATCACAAATCACTAACGGTTACAACATTTCTTGATGAGTTCAAGCACGGTCTACTCTCAAGTTCACAACATGCTAAAAGACAGCTTAATACATTTAACTAATAATGTGTTTGCAAATGCAATGAATGGATACCTAGGAGGTCATTCCGCGCCATCTGCGCTTGTCCCCTCGCCATTCTTTCCTTTCTTCCTCGTCCCCGGCGAGTCTTCTTTCGCTCCACGTGAACCAACTCGCGTCTCTCGCTCCGAGATCGTGGGTCCTCCCCGTAGAGTCAAACAATCCAACAGCTCTCGTGGCTTCATTCGCCCGTGCTTCGGCTCGGATCTCCTCCCCGCGAGTCCGTAAAGAGGACCTCTCCCCGTCGGGCCGGTCAACTCTAGTCTCGTAGTCAAACAAAGTGTCTCCCGTCACATCCAAAGGGTCGACTGTGCTTCGGCACTCCTAAGGCAATAGCTACTACGGCAACCGGGTCCCGTAATCGCTACACGCCTACTCTCCAAGACCACTTGGGACCGCCCAACACGCCGCTCATACTGTGCCGTGCATCGAGTCGTCAACACGACACTCTCCCGACGTCTAAGGAGTACCACAGAGGGAAAGCGGAATACTTCCATACCCTCGTAAAATACAAGAAGGCACCCGAAGTTGCCATACAAAGAGGAACTACCTCCGCAGCAGCAAGGTCATCCTGCACCAACAAAGGCTCTCGCTTCATCCCAAACCGCCGGAAACAAGCGACGGAATATAGAAGGAGGACCAAGACAAACCTGGAACTCGACAACGTAGGACCCTTCCCGCAAGATCCTCCTAGTCTCAATCCTCCAGCCAAGGAACCCACCAATGATCTCGATGCGTACCAAGCTGTGCCATCCATCTCTCCCAGGCGGACTGATCCACATCCAACACAAGAGGTCGCTGAGCAAATGACCACGGGCTAAACGACGTCGGAGCCTCGGGCATGGCCTGAAGTCTCTCTCGCAGCCACAAGGTGAGCAAAGCGGGGCTTCCCCCTCTCATAAAACGATCCCCAGTCGCCAGACGATCGATACCATGAAGAGTCTCCCCCAGCACCAACGGGACAATATCCTCTCCAGCCCTGCAGTGCCCAACCACATCTTGCAAATCACCATCACAAATGCCAAGGGAGCTGACCATGAAAAGCGTCGCTATCGTGCACAAGGCGAATGCATCCCAAGAGACGTCACTCTCATCATCAACCATGAACCGCTCCGGCAGCTCAGAAATGTCGATATGACCCGAATCAAGGATCATGCCCTGCACTTCTTCCAACGAAGTACGAAGAAAGCCTGCAAGCTTCACGCTCACCGCAACACCACCAATCAAAGGAAGCGAGATGGCCTCCACCTCCGGTCCTCCAATCAAAGCCCGAAAATCCTCAAAAGTGGGCACCATTTCATTGTAGGAGAAACAGTACACGTGCCTCCTAACATCCCAGAACTTCGCGGCAGCCCGCAACAAATCCCAATCAGGAACCAACTCCTTAAAAGACCAAATCGAGCAAAGACGAAACCTTACCTCGAAAGCCCGTCTCTGATGCCTCATACGGCGCCGCATCCACGTTTTCAACCGCTCAAGGAAGTGTGCTTGCCTCTCCCCGCGAAAGCCTCGGCAAAATTCTAGGGACGTACGAAGAATCCATGGCAAAAATGGAGGTTCCTAGAGAAAATGGGGAAGAAAGCTCGAAAATGGCCGCAAATGGGGAAATAGGGAAGAACTGCACACCGGAAAGCCTTTATCTCCTTCCCAAAGCAAGGTTGGTCCGTACGACCTCTTTGCATGCTAAGTATGTCCGTACGGACCTCCTTGCAAAAGAACCCATTTCCTCAAAGAAACAAGATAACAACCACCGTCCTCGCAGACCTTGCTCCAAATCGCCCAAACACTGCCAAAGCCATTCCCGGCAAACAAACACTACCCACAAACGCACTCTCAGCTCACGTGGCATGCACAAAAATATAATAATAATAGCAACCATTTCTAGGACAAATCCCGGGAATCACAAAAATGACATTACATCTTAAAATAAAATGTTGTTTGCCATGCAAATATGAGTGTTTTATTACAGAATATCAAATGTCCGTTGCTAAAAAAAAAAAAAAAGAGAAGATATGGAAAGAGGGAAAGCAAATGGACCCTAATCCGACTCTTCAGCATCATCATCATCCTCGCCGAGGTCCTCCAGAGAGAAGTCGGGCATCCCTGTGAACTCGCCCGTCACATCCTTCGCCATCGAGTACCGAGCCCCCACGGAGGCCGCCACTCAAAATAATCCGAAGGATCAAATCCGGCGAAAGGATCGAAGAAGGAAGGCTCGAGGAACCTCGCCCCGCGCATCCCGAGGAGGGAAGAACTGATAAAAGGGCCGCCGCCTCGGAGCTCCCGAAGATGTCCCCGCATCCATGCTATGCCGCCTCGAAGGCCCCTCCCGCTGCGGCTCCGGCTCGGCTCTAGGCGGAGGAACGTCTGCGTAATGCCTCGAAGGCATAGGCTCGTACGCCGGCACGCGTCGCGAAGACCGGCAAGATATCTTCGAAGCCATCTTCTTCGCAACGACCTCATCGCCACGTAACGGCGAGTCAAGATATCATAGGCTCTCCCGGACTCCGCACCAACAAGCGGCCAAGGAAACGCTCGCAATACAAGCTTACACTCGACAACAAAAAGAGAAAAATACGTAGAAGATGCCAAGATGGAAAAGAGTCAAGACACTCACCGATCTATCGGGATCCACTCAGTATGCAGCAGAGCTCGCCAGAACGGGCATGCACACCCTCCGCCTCGATCCGTCCCTCGGACATACGTGAAATCCGGCCCCGCATCGGAACCTCTCGGGAGCTCGCGGCGCCCTCTCTCTCCTCGCCGCACTGCGGCGTCCTCGGCCTTCCTCCTCACGAAGGCCCCGTACTCCTCTCCATACAAAATGAACTCCTCGGCGCCCACACCGCCAAGGTACCTCTCAAAATCGAGCACATCCATGTCCCGGGAGTCAAGCATCCCAAAAGGAGGGTCCCTCGGAGCCACGGGAAGCACACCGGGCCATGCCGCTGTAAGACCCGCTCCCCGTGTACATGACGCCGCAGTCAAGCCCCGCAAGATCTTCCGTCGCGCCGTCACTCCTGGGGCCCTCAAACTCATCCCCTCATACCGAGCCCACGGGAACAAAACGAACCCCTCCGAGCTACCCCTCTCCGTACGCTCCCCGCACATCCCCATAGGCGATGGTGAGCTTCCCCGCCGGTCCTCCTCTTCCTCGCCGTACGAGCCCGCACTCAAAGATAGCAGGATACGCAAAGAATGCCCCGGATCTCTATCCCACGGGAAGCACTGAAAAACCTCATAGAACCACACCTGTGACAAAAAACAGAAAGGGCTCAGTGCAAAAGAAAAACGGAGAAACGACAAGTTGCTAAATCAAAAACAGCAATAAACTCATACCTCCAAAGCAAAGTCAAAACAGGCCAACGAACTGGCCACACCCCGGCTAAACCGGTCCAAAGAGAAGTAGAGCTCGGCCAAGCCTGCCTCGCCCCAAGCGATGTCACAAACTCTATCCAGATCAATCAAGCTCTCCAACAAAGCAAAGGGAGCCGCGGTCGCGTGGTTCGAGAACAAAGTCTCGGACAGTGCATACCACAAAAAGGAGCGCGCCAACTGCTCCGCCGTCACCTGGCCGGTCCCCCGAACATAGGCCCCAATGCTGGCCGTGATCTTCAGCTCCACGTCGCTATATAACATGCCCAGGCCCCTGCGAGGACGAGGCTCAAAGCCCAGCAGCTCGGTCAACACCACATCAGAGATCATATCTCTCCACCGTACCGGCCCTCCTTTGAAGGAAAGCCCGGTAATCGCAAAGAAAGTCGGCCTGGCGTCACCGTCACCTCTCCCCACTCGATGGAAGGTGTGGGTGGTATCCCACCGCACTCGAAGGCCAAGGAAGACGCTCTTGTTCTTCCTCGTATCGAAACTCCGGCCTGTGTTCTCGACGAACACCCCTGTGCCGAAGCATAGACCACCTCTGGGACTCGGCCTACCGTCCACGTAAATATCAGGGCATCCACGCCATTACTCAACAATGCCTCGAGCGACCCCGAGTCTTCATCCTCTTGGCCTTCCCGCCATAAGCTCCCGCATCCCGCAGTAAACACAAAGCAAAGGTACGTCAATCACAAGATTTAATATAAAACAAAGACACATATAACCCGTCACAAAACACGGCACATATTGCACATAATTTTCACATACATTATACATATAATTTTTCCCATGCAGTCCGTCACAAAACACGGCACACACTGTACACATTTTCTCAAAAGAAAAAAAAGGGGGGGGATTAAACCCTACACGACACATTTTCAAAAAAAGATCCGTCCCAACACGGCAAAGGCACATATAACCCGTCACAAAAACATGGCACATATTGCACATATTTTCCCCACAAAGTCCGTCACCCAAAAACATGGCACACACGGCACGACACATATGCATAACACATTTTTCAAAAAAATCCGTCCCTACACGGTACACACTTTCAGACAAAACCCGTCACAAAACACGGCACATGTCACATTTTTTCACGAAAATTGTCACTACACGACAAACTTTTCTCATAATGTACATACATAAATAGCATACGGTACAAAACACCAAAGCATGTATTTCATTAGAGAGGCACTTTATTTTCACAAATAAAAGCTAATCTACACATTTCTGCACAAAATACACATACCCACAATTTTTACATGTCCATTTTCAACAATTCATCAAGAATTTCACAAAAAGGCATAAAAAAAAATAATAACAAAAAAAATTCAAAAATGCGAAAAACTAAAATCTAGTTCTAGCATTCAAAAATTCGAGCAGGGAATCAAAACGGAACGGATTTCTTACCTCCCCAACGTTCATAGAGCGACGATTGTGCACCTCCGGATTCGGATACAAGACATCCGGGTTCTTCGAAGATGGAACGAACGAAATCCAATTCCTTTGGAGCTCCATCCGTTGCTCGACCACCTCTTGACTGCGTTGACGACGACTCCTTCGAGATCCTTCTGCCATTGCAAGCGATTCAAGCGGAAAAATGGAAGATTTTGGTAAAAATGGAGGATTTTTTCTCTCTCTCTCTCTCGCCTGGTTCACGAACTGGAAATGGGAAATGAAGGGGGAGCCTCGGTTTTTAACAGGTCAAAATCAGGAACCGCAAAACCAAGGTGGTCCGTACGGACCTCTTTGCAGCCAGGTTGGTCCGTACGGACCTCTTTGCAAGGGGTGACCAAATTACTTTCCTGCCCTTATAATCTTTGCCCCTGGTTGTCTAAAGGCCTACTTCAGCAAATTCGATGCAGTTTGGTCCTTAACCCATCAACGCAAGCACCGGCCGTCAGCGTAAGACCGGTCCTCGCCCACTTCAACGGCAATTCAATCCCCGGCCGTCAACGTAAGACCGGTCCTCGCCCACTTCAACGGCAATTCAATCCCCGGCCGTCAACGTAAGACCGGTCCTCGCCCACTTCAACGGTAATTCAATCCCCGGCCGTCAACGTAAGACCGGTCCTCGCCCACTTCAACGGTAATTCAATCCCCGGCCGTCAACGTAAGCCCGGACCTCGCCCACTTCAACGGCAATTCAACCACCGCCCGCTCAACGGCAATTCAAGAAGGAGCCAACACCTCCCAGTATGAATATCGAGGCACGAGACGCCTCCAAAACGCCCGACGGCAATTCAAGAAGGAGCCAACACCTCCCAGCACGAATCCCAAGGCACAAGACGCCTCCAAACGCTCAACGGCAATTCAACCACCGCCCGCTCAACGGCAATTCAAGAAGGAGCCAACACCTCCCAGCACGAATATCAAGGCACAAGACGCCTCCAAACGCTCAACGACAACTCGGCCAGCGGCCCTCAAAAGAGGTCCGAAGTCATCTTCCCAACGAGAAAAGGGCCCCTACAAGGTCACGCATCCCCGGCAATTCAAGCAGGCGGTCGGTGTAAGCCCGAACCTCGCCCGCCAACGGCGCAAGCACCGGCCATCAAAGTAAGCCCGAGCTCCTCCCCCAACAAGTCGAAAGGGAAGTCATACAAGGCGCATATCCCCAAAGACCGACCATCATCCTTGCCCGCTCAAACGGCAAAACAAGCACAAGAAGGAGCCAACACCTCCGAGTACAAGTCCCAGGCACAAAGCGCCTCCAAAATGCCAAATGGTGAAGCAATCACCGGCCGTCATCCTTGCCCCACTTCAACGGCAACGCAAGCACCGGCGATCATCGTAAGTCCAACCTTCTACTCAACATGCAAAAACACAAAGGTATCTACGCCTCTCGCTATCAAAGCACAAGGCAGTCACGCCTCCACAAATGCGGCTAGAAGACGATTCAAAGTCCTCGCGCATAACATCAACTGCGGCTAGAAGACGATTCAAAGTCCTCGCGCATAACATCAACTGCGGCTAGAAGACGATTCAAAGTCCTCGCGCATTACATCAACCGCCGCAAGAAGACGATTCAAAGTCCTCCAGCGTGGCACCAACCGCCGCCAGAAGACGATTCAAAGTCCTCCAGCGTGGCACCAACCGCCGCGAAGACGATTCAAAGTCCTCCGGCGTGGCACCAACCGCCGCCCGTAAGACGATTCAAAGTCCTCCAGCGTGGCACCAACCGCCGCCAGAAGACGATTCAAAGTCCTCCAGCGTGGCACCAACCGCAATCAGAAGACGATTCAAGTCCTCACAACTATCTCCGGCCCGGAAGGCCTTAAACCACCCGATTAGGAAAATCGTAAAATTTCCATCCCAGGACACCACCACGTCCTCACAATTTGACCTCGGCGGTCACCACATCTTAGGACACCACCACGTCCTCATGGCCCGACCTCGGCGGTCACCAACACTTCGGGCACCACCACGCCCGCACTCACAAATTCACGACCTCTGAACTACGACCAGGCTTGATTCCCGCCAGGGATACGTAGGAATCCTATCACAGGGTCCAGCCATCGACCTATGCGGTCACCCAGGACACCACCACGTCCTCACAATTGACCTCGGCGGTCACACAACACTTCAGGGCACCACCACGCCCGCACTCACAAATTCACGACCTCTGAACTACGACCAGGCTTGATTCCCGCCAGGGATACGTAGGAATCCTATCACGGGGTCCGGCCATCGACCTATGCGGTCACCCGGGACACCACCACGTCCTTACCACCGACCTCGGCGGTCACACGACACTTCGGGGCACCACCGCGCCCGCATTCACAAAACACTCACTTGCCCACACCCGAACTACGACCGGGCTTGATTCCCGCCGGGGATACGTAGGAATCCTATCACGGGGTCCGGCCCTGCGACCTATGCGGTCACACAAAAGGACACCACCGCGTCCTCACACTGACCTCCACGGTCACTTCCTCTCCACACGCACGATCCGGATTAGGACCACTTATCTTATCGGTGACCCCACTTCTTTCATAAGTGACGTCGTCGAGGGGCTTACGTAAGTACCCCAATCTGGATCACACCCTTTCAAACACACGGGAAGCACCGCAGACTCATCAGCGCTTGGTCTCGGCGACCCCTCTCACTCAAAACCCTCTCTAAACCCCCAGCCAAACCAAGGGAGGAGCCTTTGCAGGATAAAAAGGGATAAAAGGACCTTTCGGGAATTTTCGAAATTGGGAAAGCAATATTGGTCCGTACGGACCTCTTTGTTGTCATAATTCTTGAATCTCCTTAAAGTCCACAATATTCCCTCAAATCCGGGGAAAATGATTACTCCCTGCGAGTTGGTCCGTACGGACCTCTTTGCATGCAAGATGGTCCGTACGGACCTTATTGCTCGGGGACACCATAATTGCAAATATTCCTCCATCATCACGAGATTCTCTCAAATCGAGGAAAACCAAAATCTTGGATTACCGGGGAGGTCCGTACGGACCTCTTTGCACCTAATACGGCACTATAAATAGAGGGCTCCCCCTCCTCATTTTCGAGACACCTCCCACTTCTCTCTTCCTCCCTAGGCCTTACGGCTTCCCCTCTAAGTCCTTAGAGGCATTCTCGGCCCCTTTCGGATCCTTCCGAGGCCTTCCGAGCCCCTCGTGGTGCTCGAAGCCTCCTCGAGCGCTCCCGAGACGCTCCGCGCTGCCCCGAGGCACTCTCGAGGTACTCACGAGGCCCCTCGTGGTACTCAGAGGCCTTGCACAGTCTTTCCACGGTGTCCGGCTCTTTCCGAGTCAAACCAGACGATCCCAAACCACGCCGAAACTCTGCCCGAGTGACTCACGCCACCACAACGCACGCCGAACCTGCGCCCGAGTGATCCCGACGATCCCCACGCACGCCGAACCTCTGCCCGAACGCGGCCTACAACCTCAACTCACGCCGAAACTCGTCGCGAGCAACCGGTCCCTCCCGAAGCAATCCCGATCCATACCGGAACGCTACTCCGACCTCAAACACTATTCCCCAGCGGAAGACAGACACGAACCAACATTGGTAAGGCTTCCTTCCTACACTATTTCAATACATTTCCATACATAGCATACAATGTAGACATCCGATACAGCATGCATTTTTAAAAGCACACGCACACACACAACATTTAAAGGATATTAGGGGTATCCAGAAAGACTCGTTTACGAGGCTACTCGGGTGAGCTCTAATATTCTAATATTCTCTTCCGGGGAGTCATCTGACCTCCGAACTCAAAATCTCATCACACAAAAACAGTTTAAAATTATCTTTAAACTGATGCCCTTTTTCAATGTTTTGGGCTTAATAAAAACGGCGTGGCGACTCTACAAATGCGAAAACAAACGGCGAGACACCGCTCCAACGCGCAACGCTAAAACGGAATAAGCCAGATGCCGGGGCGCGATTGCGCTGCCTCTCGGATCCGGGCGACTTCCCGAACAGCGACGAATGCGAGATGCCGGGGCTCCGCGCGCGAGCCGGATCCCGGGTAATTTCAGTATCGCAAATGGCGAATTCAGGATGGTATGTCATTTGGTCTTGTTTGTACTAAGGCAAATTTGGTTTCAATTCCTTAATATACATAGTGGTTGTATTTGGTGCAACAACTCACATTAGTTCATGTATGCAGGGTTGCCTGAATTTTTGAATTCCCAGTGAAGATGAGAAATACATCTATATGGAAGCTGGAAATCCGATTGAAGTTATAGGCATAGGAACTTTTAGATTATTGATAAGTACTGGCTATTATTTTGTATTAAATAATACATTCATTGTACCATCCTTTTGATGGAATTTAATATCTATCACAATTTTGACAAGGAAGGTTACTCTTGTTCTTTGGTAATAATAAATGTGATCTTTATTTTAAATTCCAAACTTGTCGGTACTAGTACTTTGTCATATATCGATAATCTTAATTTACTTGACACAGTCAAGAAAATGAATGGGTCCCATAATAATGAAACCAAAACTAAAGGCACTAAGCAAAAATTATCAAGTGAAAATTCTTCTATTCTATGGCATAGGCGTTTGGGTCATATCTCCAAAGGAAGAATTGATAAAGCTTATGTCAGAGGGAATCCTAAAAATAACTTGATACTCCGGATAAAACTTTTGCATTAAGTGTTTTAAAGAATAAATTTACAAACATTAAAGGAAATAAAATTTTGAGAATATCAAACGTCTTGGAACTAATTCATATGGACATTTGTGGACCATTCATTAATCCTTCATGGAATGGTCAACAATATTTCATTACATTCATGGATGATTACTCTCGTTATGGATACATTATTTTCTTCATGTAAAATTTCAATCATTGGACGTTTTCAAGTCTTTTAAGGCATAAGAAAGACTATTAAGAACGTTAAATCCGATCATAGTAGTGAAAACTACAGACGGTATAACGTATTGGGTGAATAACGTCCGGGTCCTTTATACTAGCTATTTTTGAAGAGTGTAGGATTGTCCCTCACTACACCATGCCGAGCAAACCTAGCATAGTATATTGGAGAGACATAATAGAATCCTTAAGGATATGGTAAGAAGTATGTTTTCTTGTACTTCTTTACCTCACTCATTATGGGCGAAGCATTAAAAACCGCAACTTATATTCTCAATAGAGCACCTTCAAAAGCTACCGACAAAACCCCTTATGAGTTATGGACGAATAAGAAACCATCCTTAAATCATCTTCATTTATGGGGGTGTCCGGCGGATGCTAGACCTTATAAGGTCTAATAAGGGCAAAGCGGACCTAAATACCGTTAGTAGCTATTTTGTAGGATATCTTAGAGATCTAGGGGATAAAAATTTTATGACCCGAAAACTAGAACATTTTTCGAGACTGACAATGTTAGGTTCCTTGAGGATGTTGAATTTAGTGGGAGAAATAGTAATGATTTTGAATTTTAAGAGTTAGAGGAACCACTCTTTGTTCCTCAAACTTTAGTTCCTGTTGAAAATCAAGTAATTGTACGAAATTCAACAAAGAACATACAATTCAAAATAATATAGAGACTCCCGTAAATAACGGACAACATGAAAATGTTGGACATAATGAAATTCAACAACCTCAAAATGAGGATGAACCGGTGCCCTTAAGAAGATCTACTTGAGAAAGAAGAAATGTTATTCCGGATATTTATGATATGTATCTTGCGGAGAATGAGGACACCTTAAGTTTAGTGGGAGATGATCTAATCACCTTCCATGAAGCCATTAATAGTCCTAATTCTCATAAGTGGATCAATGCCATTAATGAGGAGTTAAAATCAATGAAAGACGATGACATTTGGGATCTTGTCCCATTACCTGAAGGTGTAAAACCTATTGATTATAAATTGATATTTAAAACCAAAAGGGATTAGCAAGGTAATATGGAAAGATATAAGGCACGTCTTGTTACTAAATGATTTACTCAAAAGGAAGGAATTGATTATAAAGAAATATTTTTTTTCGAAATCTTCTAAAACCTCTTTTATGATCATTATGGCATTAGTGACACATTATGATCTTGAGCTTCATCAAATGGATGTTAAGACAGCTTTTTTCAATGGCAACATTGAGGAAACTATCTATATGAAGAAACCAAAAATGGTGACTAATTCGGATCAAACTAGTCAACTGGTTTGTAAACTTAAGAAATCCATTTATGGGCTTAAGTAAGCATCTCGTCAATGGTACTTAAAATTTAACCAAGTTATTCTTTCATTTGGCTTTGAAATGAATCTTGGTAAAAATTGTGTGTACCATAAGTTCAGTGAGAGTAGATTTATTATTTTGGTCTTATATGTGGATGATATTTTTCTTGCTAGTAATGATAAGGACCTTCTAAAAGAAACTAAGAAATTTCTCAAACAAATTTGAAATGAAAGATCTTGGTAAGGCATCTTTTGTATTAGGAATCCAAATTCATCGTGATCATTCACGAGGTATTTTGGGATTATCACAAAAGAGCTATATAGAGAAGGTATTACGAAGGTTTAGCATGGAAAATTGTAAACCACATGACACCCCTATCTCTAAGGGAGATAAATTCGATCTAAAGCAATGTCCTAAAATTAATTTTGAATCCAAGTATATGGAAAATATCCCTTATGCACCGGCGGTAGGAAGCTTAATGTATGCGCAAGTACGTACTCGTACGGACCTTGTATTTATTATTGGGATGCTTGGTCAATACCAAAGCAATTCGGAAAGAAGAACATTAAGTCGCATCCAAAAGAATGATGAAGTACCTATAAAACATTAAACTACATGCTTATATATATAAAATCGGATCATTTTGAGATCATTAAGCATTCCGATTATGTTTTAGTGGATGCAAAGATGTCGAAAGACATCATATAGTTATGTCTCTTGTTGAAGAGAAATAAGTATAAAATGAACAAATAAATATACAACTTATAGGATCAAACTCCATGTTATTGAATCCATTTTGTAAAGCGTAATCTCTTTTGATGTTTCACGAGCATCTTTGCTCATATGGGTGAAACAATTTTGATAATGCTTAAATCAGTGAGAGTTTGTGTTGTTTTCTATTTCTTTGTGTTGTTTTTATTTATATTGATCTCATTTGGTTAAGTAGGACTAGTTGGAGAATATATATATGCGTTCTTCATATTTATTCATTAATATTCCATGCTACATATCTATACTTAATCTATGTCATTTAGTTGGATATATATATGTGATTAATGTGGGTTTAGTTGCGAATCAATTACAACGATCGCCCTTTAGTCCCTATACTTATAAGACTAATGGACGGGATTGTGTTGGATGACAATAAACGTGCACATAAGGGTTGTCATTCATGTTATAAATGATTAAGGAATTTATTTAGTAAAAGATACATATTAATATTAATCCAAGTGGGAGATTGTTAGAACATGAATTAATTAATATGTGTTATTTAATTTCATTTGTTATAATCATTTAATAATGTTAAAGTATAGACAAAATGTGTAGAATTCCATTAGGTGTAAGTACCATTAAATGATGGGCATAATGATAACTTTACACCATCATCTTTATGAAAGGGTGTAGTCCCTAAATGAAGTGCCCCTTCTCTTATTATATAAAGGCTATCCATCAGCCATTAGAGACACTAGTTACATATACAATTCAGTCATAAGAATTCTCTTCATTCATCAAGAAGATTATAGTGTGGGCACTATTATTTAGAAGATCTACTCTTTCCTACTTTCTCATTTATTCAAGAACAAGATCAAGAACACAATCATGGAATCACAAGGTACACGCTTCCGTATTCTTCTTCTTCTTCTCCTTCTCTTCTTAATCTAGTTGTGAGTCGGTTCATGGTTAATAAATCGTTAATGTTCCAACATCGTGTTCTTCCACTACAACAAATATGCCTTTTCCCGGCACTTTTAAATCGACACTTTACTTTGTGCTGCTAATTTTCGGCATTTCAACGAAAGTGCCGCTAAATTTTTGGCGTTTTTTGGAAAATGCCGCTAAATTTCGTTCATTACGTAAACTACAAGTATTTTACATTTGATAGTGGAGTTTTTATATTGTATTTAGTAGTTAATTTTTTTTAATCTTCTTAAATTTTGAAATTTTCAAAAAAATTACTTTTATTCCGAAAATTACAAAAAAAAATATAATTGTTTACTTTTATTGTTAGTAAATTATTGCCAAAATTATTTAATCCTTATAAATTTTCGAAAATTCAAAAAATACTTTTTATTAAATGTTGCATTTTTAATTTTAATTGCTAGGTAATTTATATTGCTAGTTATCATGGAAGATCTAATTAATGATATATTTACATATTCCCCCCCACCACCACAAAATCAAACTCAAAATCAAAATGTACCAATTTCAAATGGCCACTCAATAGATAATTTCCTTTTGCACCATAATGATCAAATTATGTTTGATTTAATTAATCAATCCTCGAACCCAATCAACACCCCTCCATTTTGCGGCTGTACTCCGGATTCGACCCCGAATTAGATGAATGAGCCCAACACAAATTATACATCTAGAATATATCATCACATAGAAGACATAGATGAGGGTGGGGAGGGGGAGGGGGATGAGGATGACGATGTACAAGTCACTCACGAAACCCGCACAATTTTAAATACACCTACTATCGATTTTGCCCCGGGTAATGCCCCTAGTGGGGTAAGGGGTAAGGGTAAGGGTAAGGGTAAGGCAAAGCCACAACCTAGAGTGTCCAAATATGTCCATTTATGTGATTTAGTGATTATTGACGGTGAAACAAAGGCCAAATGCAAGAGGTGCTCAAAAGTTTTAAACCCGGCGGGTGTACATGGTACCTCCCATATAAATAGACACATGGATAAACATAATAAGGAAGTCGCTAAAGGGATAGATGGTATCGTGCAAATGCAACTAAATATACCATGTGTCACTTACCCAAAAGTGGACGTCGGTTTGATAACGTTGTTACTAGTGAGTTGTCGATTGCCTCTTACACTTTTGGATGATGATAGACTCACCCGCTATTCTAGAGGCCTGACATACCAACCAATGAGCCGCTAAACTATTACTAGGCATATAAAGAAGCTCTTCCAAACTCGTCAACTTCAATTAGCGAACGACCTCCAAAAATTCAAGGGTAGTGTTTGCTTGACCACCGATGCTTGGAAGGCCACTCCAAGTTCTAGTTCTGAAACCTTTACTTGTATAACCGCTCATTGGATTGATGAGGAGTGGATGTTGCAAAAGAGGGTGCTTTCCTTTAGAACAATGTCCTATCCACACACGACTTTGCAATGTACAAGTCACATAAAGTTTTAACAATATCCTTTGATAATGCGACTTACAATACCCTTACCGCCATAATGTTGATCCAAGTTCTTAATCCTCCCCTATATGACGCTTTGTTTCATGTTAGGTGTGCATGCCATATTGTTAATTTGTGTGTCCAAGACTTGATCCACTCACTAAGTAAAGTCTGTTATCAATAGCATCAACACGGCCTCCCATGTTATCAAAAATTTCGGTTCAAGGTTGAAAATTTATGCTAATTTGTGTGCCGCTTATAACATGAAATACAAGAAATCTCAAGTGGCCGAGGATATTAAGTGGAACTCAACATATAAAATGTTGAAGAGAGCTTTCGAATATAGGGTGGTCCTCACAGAATACTTTTCTAGTCATCAAATGGACTACCAAATTAATAAAAAATAAAAATAAATAAAGGATAGTCCGTCCCTCTTTTCTTTTATATACTTTAAATTGTTTAGTTTTTTTCTATCTTTTTTTATATATCTTTTTGTAAAAAATATCAGTAATAAAAAAAGTCTAAAATATTATTTTATAGTCAATAAAAAATTAATAAAAAATAGAAATAAATAAAGGGTAGTCCGTCCCTCTGTAATTTTATATACTTTCATTTGTTTAGTTTTTTTTATCTTATTTATATACCCATTTGTAAAAAATATCAGTAATAAAAAAAGTCTAAAATATTATTTCATATTCAATAAAAAATAAAAATAAATAAAGGATAGTCCGTCTCTCTTTTCTTTCATATACTTTAAATTGTTTAGTTTTTTTCTATATTTTTATATACATTTTTGTAAAAAAAAATCAGTAATAAAAAAAGTCTAAATATTATTTCCTAGTCAATAAAGAATTAATAAAATATAAATAAATAAAGGGTAGTACATCCCTCTTTACTTTTATATACTTTAAATTGTTTAATTTTTTTCTATCTTTTTTAATATACCTTTTTGTAAAAAATATCAGTAATAAAAAATCTAAAATATTATTTCCTATTCAATAAAAATTAATAAAAAATAAAAATAAATAAATGATAGTCCGTACCTCTTTTCTTTTATATACTTTAAATTGTTTAGTTTTTTCTTTCTTTTTTTATATACCTTTTGTAAAAAATATCAGTAATAAAAAAGTCTAAAATATTATTTCCTAGTCAATAAAAAATTAATAAAAAATAAAAATAAATAAAGGGTAGTCCGTCCCTCTTTTATTTTATATACTTTCATTTGTTTAGTTTTTTTAACTCTTTTTTATATACCTATTTGTAAAAAATATCAATAATAAAAAAAGTCTAAAATATTATTTTTTAGTCAATAAAAAATTTTAAAAATAAAATAAAAATGAAGGATAGTACGTCCCTCTTTTCTTTTATATACTTTCATTTGTTTAATTTTTTTCTATCTTTTTTTATATATAAAACAACTAATTTTCTTATGTTTAATTGATTTTATATTTTAAAAAATAGCTTATTAAATACTAAACAGGCGGGTTTGAATATCTGAAATGGGATGGGCCGGGACGGGTTTAGGTCCGTTTCATCACACGGGCTCGCGTACTTCAACCCGTTTCACCCACGAGTTGATCTGTATGGGCCGGGGCGGGTCAACCCGTTTAAGCCATCACCAAGATGGAAATGAGTATTTTCTATTAAAATTATTTTCAATTCAATTATTTTGAAAATATCCACCGAGTAACTAATAAACACTCATTTAAGAGAAATGATTACACTTTTAAAAATAAAGTACTCCCTCTATTCCAAAAGAATGCATATATATTTTCAAATTATTTTTTATCTCTAATTGATTTTTTACTTTTTCTTTTACATTCAATTATATAAGTATTAAACTAAAAGTTTAAAAAGTGAACGGAAATAATATTTATGAATCTTTGTTATTTTATAAAAAATAATTATTTTTTAAAAATAATTTGTATAAAAATAGATATTTATTTTGAAACATGGAAAAGTAGGCTTGACAATTTCGACCCGTTACCCACTAATTCGTACGAATCAACCCATTAATTATCCGACCCAATCAAATCCGTTTAAGTTAGAGGGTTGAAGGTCACCCATCTTACACCGGTAAGATTAACGGGTCGACCTGACCCATTTCAACCAATAAAAATAAATAGTCAGAATTAATAAATTTAATGCATTCTACCTGAAAAAATAAATTGGTCGGCTCGTTTCAAACTATCGACCCGATCCATTTTAACTTGACTCATTAACTTAAACGGGACTAACCCATCACAATCTGACCCAACCCAACTTTATCGACTGCCGCTAAAAGTAGAGGAAGTAAAGAAAATAAGAAATATTCAAAAAATGATAGCATACCAAACTTAGAACAAATATGTTAGATGTAAGTGTCAAAATTAAAGTTCATACCTGTGGTGGTTGCATTAATAATTGTGTGAGAGGGTTGTTTTAACGATACAAGTTACATAAAAGAATTTTGTTGATTTTTTGCAAAATTTTCAACCCAAGACTACTCTTTTCCATGAAAGTGATGGGGGGTTAGGTTTAATTGTCATCCATGCTCAATAATAGCTAATGAATTAATTGTACATGTCAATTAAGTACAAATTTAATTGGGTAGTTGTAGTTGTATTGGCAAATAATTGTAATTGGGTTGTTGTAGTTGTAGTGGCTAATGGAGAAACACATCAAGTTGGAATGGTTTGGTTTGTAAATGTGTCAAGATTGAACAAAAAACTTCAAAAATGATGGGAATGTTGAATGTTAGGTGGATGAAAACCTTGGTTTTCATAATATTATTATTATTATTACTTTACTTTTTATTAATCATCGTGTCAAGTCAAAATAAAAACATTAAATCGAGATGGAGAAAGTATTTGAAAAAAAGGTCATATTTTGTCACTACAATATATACTAATCCACATAGAATAAGTATGTACATTTTTTTTAATCAAAAAATTGTATAAAGGATTTTTTGGTGACATTAAAAAAAATAAAAACTTATTTTAAGACAATGAGAATACAATCTTATAATCTTATTAGTGTACTTGTATTTTAACCATTTAAATTTCCATGTTCTAGAAAAGGTAACTAAATGATGTTTCTTATCTCTATGAACTTGGATATTCACAAACTTGTATGGAAACATCATTAATATGTACCATACTGACATTAATCATTAATAAATCGATTTTAGTGAGATTGGATTTTACGGACCGCTTACCAAATCATATGACCAATTATACATTCACAATATCCCCATTTCAAATGAATGAACTTTTTTTCAAAAAAAAATAAAATAAAAAATAAATAAATTAGCTCTGGATCAAAAATATATTTAATAAATTTTTATCATTCATTTTTAAATGAGTCGGTCTGCTGAGAAACTCCGTCGCGTGTGGAGAAACGGGGCTATGTTTGTCGCGCGACATACTTAGCCAGTTTCTGGATATCCTTTTCAAAGCTTCTGGATATCCAGAAGCTTTAATATGGATATCAGTAGCTTTGGAAAGGATATCCGTAGAAACCAAATATTTTTTCCTGGATATCCTTTTCAAAAAGCTCGATATCCGAAGCTTGAATATGGATATCCGTAAAGCTTGGAAAGAATATTCGTAAAAATATTTGGTTTCTGGATATCCTTTCCAAAGCTTCTGGATATCCATATTCAAGCTTCTGGATATCCATATTCAAGCTTCTGGATATCCAGAAGCTTTGAAAAGGATATCCAGTTGTTGTGGTTAAGTATGTCGCGCGACAAACTAAGCCCCGTTTCTCCATACGCGACGGAGAAACGCGTTTCTCCCCAGATTTTGTGTTTTTAAATAGAGAAAATTACCTCTTATCTTAGTCCCTGGGTATAATCTAATCTACGTGCTAAGTCAAAAAATAATTAATCGTATATTCCTCTGACACTAAAAAAACCTCCGCCCTCTCGAATCAGTTAATCACACCCACATAAAGCTCACACACTTCCCTCTCTCTACTTTCTCTATCTACCCTTCCTTCGGTCACCTATTACATTTACTCCTGCGACCGTCACCCTCTCCAACCATGGGCGAATTTAGGGTATGAGGTGGGAGTGCACGTGCACACGGTCAAATTCCATTTCTAGTTAAAAATATATAAAAAATATATATTTCCTCCGTCCCGCTACAACCGGCACAGTTACTGTTTACACGCAAATTAAGAAAAAAGTTAGTGGAGTAAGTGTTGTGAGTATGAAAAGTGAGGTTGGAGAGAGAAAGTGGGGTAGGAAATAGTGAGTTGGTTGTTGTTGTGAGTATAAAAGTAAAGTAGAGGAGAAAATTAGTGGGTGGAATAGTATAGATTATTTGTCATTTTAGGAAGTGTGCAGTTTGTAATGGGACGCCCAATGAGAAAAGTGTGCAGCTTGTAGCGGGATGGAGGGAGTATATATTATTAACTAAGTGCACCCGCAAATAAAATTACTTAATTTTCACCTATCTACTAATAATTTGAAATTATTTTTAGCCTCTAACATGAAAAATAAACTCTTTTTCAAAATCTCACTTAAATTCTTTTATAATCATATCATAAATAGTTTATATTTATTATTCAAGTTAATTTTTTGCCTCTATTATGATAAATGATTTTTTCTTTTTAAATATTTTTATATTTAGATTCTTTTGCTCATTATTTATTTACCTTAACTAATATAAATGAATGTTATTTATTATCTATTAGTTTTTTCAATCGTTTATTTTTTATAAAAAAAGTAAATTTGAAACTTATAAGAAATAAATTACAAGATTAATTTTAAGAAATGCTTCTTAAAATGATATCATCATTAAAACAACTATAATGTAAACATCATTTTTTCATGACATAAGCTTACTATTTTTAAGTAAACATTAAGAAAAAAAATGGGTTAAAGATTAACATATTTTTATAATTAACTTATGTTTTAAGTTTTGTATTATAATCTAGTTGCGTTTGGAAAAAAAATTAGTTTGAACTTTAATAATGTAAATTGTGCCCCCGCTTTGGAATGATTCTAAATCCGCCACTGTTTCCAACTCCGGAGTTCATCTCCTCTTTTCTCTTCCCACCTCTGTTCGTCTCCCTATTAACTCCGGCCATCACACCGGCGACCTCCATTTCTGACAGATCTGTGAAAATCCTAACCAATCTTCTCTTATCTTCGCCTCACCCTGTGGTTCAGATCAATAACAGCGTCGGTCGGCTACCTTCATCTTTAGGGTGCGCTCCCGAGTTTAAATTAGGAGAGAAAGGAAAGGAAGTGGGAGGAATTTAAAACATTTTCCTTCTCTGACTCCTGTATGTGAAACAACTCCGATCTGCATAGTCACCCACTTCGCCGCCATTAATGGTGGTAAATTAATGTTGGTTGAGCGAAGGAGAGTACAATTAATATAGTTCTCTTATCTCTAAACCAGAATGAATTTGAGAAGTGATTATAAAAAAGAGATGAATAGGAATAATAGTCTAATCCAATTGTGGAAATCGATCCCATTGTATATGCAGACACCGATAATGGAAGAAGAATTGTTATGCAAACTCTTTCTCTCCACTGCTTGGACTAGACGTGGCCATAAACCGGATCGAACCCGCAAATTGGCCGGTTCAAAATCGGTCAAAATCAGTCAAAATCGGTCAACGCGATTAATCGGAACCGGTTTAACTGAAACCGTTTTTATGGAAGTTCGGTCACGGTTTGGATTTTTGGAAAACCGGTAAACCGCCGGTTTAACCAGCATTTAAGATTTGAATTTAACGGTCATATGACCGTTGGATTCGGTTTGGGACTTGGGCTGGACTGGCCAATGGCTACTTCCTCCGAGGCTCTAACGGCTACTTCCTCTCCTCCTTTCGGCGTCGGCCTCTGATTGTCCCCCCTTTCCACTTTTCGGTCCTTACGGATTTAACAAAAAAAGATATTTTGACTAATTAAAACTAACTATAAATATCACATCCCTCTTCCCATTTTATTTCCACCTTATTTCTCTCTACTCTTTTTCTTTTACTCTCAAATATTCACATATTCTCTGACTCTCATTCAATTTTCAGTTAAATATTGTCCCATTTTCAGTAAGTTTTCTAACGAAATTAGTGTTTTTCTTTATTTCGATCCATTTTTAAGCTCTACTAGTTCATAGCCCGTCGAAATTCGACGGGAATAAAAAAGCTAATCAATTAAGAAAAACTGATGCAAAGCATTTTTAGAGATAGAGAATCTTAAAACTATGGTTGAGTTCGAGTCGAGTCTACAATGAAAAAATATCGAGTCGAGTTTCAACGGGTCGAGTCGAGTTGCTATGAGACCTGCCGAGTTTGACTCAGGTATTTGGAATTGAGCTTGGCGGGTTTCTGGGTTCGAATCGAATATGCCATGTAGAGTTGGGTGAGACCGAGTCGAGTAGGGTAAACCCGATTCGAGTCAGTTTACCGAGTTAATCACAATGAAAATAAATCAGATGTAAGAAGAAGTAGAAAGGGCATAAATAGAGGAAGAACAACAATGTATGTCAGTACATTAGCAAGTCGTACGATCATCAGATGAGTGCAACATCGCAACATGAAAACATCTTGGCAAATGAAAGCATAAGGAATAAGGAAGATACAATATATACAATGACCCATTCCTATGAATCACGAATTCATTCTGCAGAATGTATAAAGCTCAAAGCTTTATAATGTAAACAGAGTTACAAAACAAAAAACTTTCACCTACTGCTCCACATCAAATTCAATTCATACAATTCAAAGGCAATTGATTTAATACTGATTGAATAATAACATAGTTACAGAGTAACCAAACCAAAATCTGTAACAAAACCAAATTCTTTCTCCTGCTGCTCTTTCTTTGCTTGTTTAAACTTCAATTGCATCATGTCTGCACCTACACATAAAACAAACATAAGTAAGATAACGTGTCATGATTATATAGTGTGGCCAGGATGGCAGGATCACATCTGAACAATCTGGTAACAGGGTAGATATATTGATAGTTTGCTACCAGAGATAATCTATTAATCTAAGCTTGGTAACACATAAGTAAGATAACGGCCATCACTGTTGTCTCTGACATGATGAATGGCAAAAAGCAAAGAAAACAAATCGCTTTTTATGCACAGGTATATGTTCAATGACACAGTAGTATTCTGTTTATCAGTATCACATCTCAAGTAGTATAGGTAAGAATATACGGATACAAAATGGATATGTAAGCCGTATGTAATTCATAAATTTATTTACTCACCTCTAGATCCCCAATAGCTTGATCATTGGGATTTTCCCAGTTTGGGAATTTTTCAAAAAGGAACTCAATCAACATTCCAAACTGCAATCCCACATATACCATCTGTTGTTATCTTTACACATAAAAGGAAGGAACCAAAAGATTATCAACCAAACCCATTTTACACATATAAGGAAGGAACCAAAAGATTATCAACCAAACCCATTTCAAAGTGATAGAAATCACTATGATTGTGGAGACTTGGCGAAAATATGATCCGAAGTTTAGATAAGACCACTGCTACTCTGTAACTATATCGTACTTTCAGTTCCGTTTTATATCAGTTGGTTGAATCATGGATACACATTTATGGATGATCAATAGTTACTTGTATCTTTGACACATATTACTACAAATCCGTCATATTGGGAAATAATCAGAAACTGGGTTATTTTCTTGTCTGTAGGACGTTGTTGTAGCATCAAGTAATCATGAGGATAACATTGCTGCTGGATTAGTGCAAAAGAATGGACGGTAACTTTTCAGCGTGAACCTTGGTATTCTACAATGCCCTTTACTAAGATAATTGTTCTTTGTTTAAAATGCTGCTTTTTTTATGCCTTCAGCGTTTTCTAGTTTGTGACCCTCTCTTATATGTTAATCTATGCTTCACTGTGAATGAACAATGGTTATATGTTGCATTTTAGAGTACTATTTGACTGTTAAAGGGTTTTGCCTAACTCAGTTTGAATACTGGTTTTCAAATGTTGCATCATGTTTGATTCAAAGGTTTACTAACTGAAGTAATAATAGTAGACTGCTAAAGTACTAATACCCCCTCCGTCCTAAAAAGATTGTTGTGTTTTCCTGTTTTTTTTCTCGTGTATTTAGAGATGAAGTATTTTGGTGCAATTTTTATAGCGTTACACGCAAAGTACAAACAAACAGAACATCGTTCCTAAAAAGTTTTGACAAATCAGATGCAACTATCTTTAATGGCTCATGTTCTTTTTTTCTTCTTCGTGATTTTCAGTTCTCTCTTTGAGCCCATTTGTTTTGTTCACGAATTTCTTACTCTTTCATTCGATCATATTACGAAATCATAAACTATGAAAACAAACTGCAAATCTAGGTAAGAACTTATCAACGAAACCCATTTTACACATAAAAGGAAGGAACCAAAAGATTATCAACCAAACCATTTCAAAGTGATAGAAATCTATTGCAATCATTGGTATGCTTAGTATGAAAGCACGCATCATTCATGATACGGTTAAAAACATCAAAAATATGTTGTTTTTGATGCCAATCAAAATGGCAGAAGTAAAGGTTTGTAGCCAAAAAATTTGAGCAAAACTTCCAGTTGAAATCGCCGTTATACGTTAAATTACGGTATCCAAGATCAGTATTTCGGGACTGGCAACGAACCGTGAAATAATCAATAAGGAAATATTGAACTTTGGGAAGAAGGAAACAACTCCATATAACAGCAACAACCACCACAACAATTACAATAATACTGAACAAAGCAGGCACACAAACAATTCAAATAGAGGGTTCAATATCTCCAAGTACATATCAAGAGTTTTAGAAAAAAGGTCTACAGGGGATAGGCAAGTGTAGGCTGAATAGCCGATAACTGAAATAGACACGCAATGGAGCATTTATTAGAGAATCTAGGGAGCATTAACACTTTTTTGTTTGTTCTGTAATTGACATTGAAGCTTCAGGTTTCAACACTTCTACGGAGAAAACAGATTTTAGACCTATAGACTCCAAGACGGATTCACAAAGGTCACATGGATGTCAACTATTAGAGTGTATTATTTCACTCAGTGTGAATCATTTATATGTTTGGCATCCCTATTCACACAAAACTAACCCACTAAGTAATATCTATTTTTTTTTTGATTTTTTTTAAGTAAATAAGAAGGCAACTATATATACATACAACATACAGGTACCCCACCCCCTCACTAAACCATGAATAGTTCCCTTATGCATTACTACAAACCAAATGAAATAAGGAAGGGGAAGGGAATACCTCAACAAAGTCACTGATTGGGCGGAGGGGGTAGTCTCTCCATCATCAAATGCATCATCCGCATTTGCTCCTCCCTGAATGCCTGAGCTTGCCCAATCTCGTTGTCCATCTTCCCTTCCAATCTTTCTCTCCACATCTGGTTATTCTCAATCTCTGCCTCCACTCTGTTCTGCAACTGTCCAAAATCCATCCTCAATCCTCTCACGTTCTCTTCAATCAATTCTACTTGCCCCGCCAAGTATTATACTGCCTCTGTAGGATCCATGTCGTGAATCTCTCTCACCTTCATCATCAACTCCATGGCCTATTTGTGGTCCTATCCTAGCTCGATTGAAGCTGGTAAGCGTGAACTTATCAATCTTCGACCCCGGCTTCAGATTACGGATATCCCCTCGCATATTAAGCCCTGCCATCTCTGCCAACTCCGTGATAAGAATAGAAAAGTTGTAGTTCGACCTTCCCATGTTGTTGGCCAATATGATGATCTCATGTCTCATAATCAATCCGGTGTTTATTCTGTTTCTCGAAACCACAACATGCATCAGTGTCGCCCTTCTCCAGCTAACATCCCCATAGTGTGATGAGGGCATAATCCGCTCACAAATAAATCGGTGTAAAATGGCTAACTCCTCACTCAGATCCCTAGTCTTCATTATGTTTCCCTTTTTGTACCATGTAGGGTCAATGTTCACCCCAAGTGTGATCGAGAATGCTGGGAGGTGAGCCAATATATCCTCCTTTGTCTTCATCTCCCTTATCAATTTCTGATACGCACAATTCTCCTCTGACACATTAGCGGGCAAACTGTAATACCTATTGATCACCGTGCTGGTATACGGGACCTCCAACCCACGCACATAAGAATTGGGTGTATCACCTCTAGCACACACATTCGCATAAAACTCCTGAACAATTCTATTCAATCCCCAAGTGCCCGGGTTCGACGCAAGCATCTTCCATTTATAAAAAGAAAAAATCTCCTTTAAATTACAACTTTCCCAATCGAATTCCCGTTCTACGTTGAATGCATTACCCAGATGATCATTAAAAAATTTATCCGCTTTGTCGAAAACGAACCTATGTTGATCATATTGGGGTTCTTCCACAACCGGGGGATTGGGAACATTTTTCTCTCTACCCCGTTTACCCATTACAATATCGAAAAATAGCTTAGAAAAAGAAAAAAAATACCGGAACAGAGTCGTCGGATTGTCACCGGAATTTCGCTAGAAAGTCGCCGGAATTGGAGGGGATGACCTCGAAAATCAACCCTCGGACGTCACTACTTTCCCCAATACTTCTTCCTTCGAAAATCTCTCCAAAAAGACAAATTTTCAACCCAAAAAATTTAACCTTTTAAAGCTTCAAATTTCGTCACCAATGCCGGAATTAATGGAGGATAAGGCTTGAAATTGGGGTTAGGAAGAAGGTTAGGGAGTGGGTATATGGATTTGGTGGTAGGGGGTGAGGATTTCAAAGTTTATTTGATGATTTTTAGAGAAAGGGATGAAGGGGACCGTGTTTTTGATAGAGAAAGGGGGGTAGGGAGGGTTTGTAAATTAGGTCGTGTAATATCAATTCCTATTTTAGTCTCCAAACCCGGCAAGGTATATGCATACTGAGCATTGGGAGCGGACGCTCTACGAGTGGGAGCGGACGCTCCCCTTGGACAGTAAAAATGGGTATGAAATTGTCAAGGTTGGGAGCAGGAGCTCCCATCATTTTGGAGCGTGCGCTCCACATTTCCAAAGAATCGTGATAGTTTTGAGCAAATTTGGGAGCAGCTTGCTCCCTACTTTTTGGAGCCAGTGCTCCCACTTTCCGTGAGGGTTTTTTTTTTTTTTTTTTATATAGCATATTAACTATGTAACCACCTCCGTTCCAAGAAAACGTTTTTAGTGCTCAATTTGGTTATTACATTGCATGATTGTTCAATTACAATAAAAAAAGAGTACTAAATTAAAACATCTAGGATAGAATGTAACTTACATTTTTGTATTAAACCTCAAAGAAGCAGTAAATGAGATAATAAACTGTATCACATTAAGTGCTCCATCAAACCTCAAAGAAGCAGTTAATGAGAAAATAAACTGTATCACATTAACTTAAGTCAGAAATCCAAATATAGAGATCGTAAGAGAAAGGTTAACTAAATAAAATATCAAAGTTTATTACCTGAGAAACCATATGCAATGCCGTATAAATCAACCATAAGTATTTAATGGATTTGTTTATCCTGCAATATTACACATCAAAAACAGTAGCAAGCTTATAAATATAATCAGTAATGTTAAATACAGAGACATCTATAAGTTAGCACATCCAGATTGTTCAAACTTGAATAGGATTCCCCAGCCAATAACCACAACAACAACAGATCCTTAGTCCTAAAATAAATTGGTATTCAAAAATTGTAATACTCTAACCGTACCTAAATTAATTAATGAAACGGTTGAATGTCAGAAATTTTTGATTACCTTATAATTTGTGAAAAACTTCTTTATAGACCACGTTAGTAGTAAACTCGCTTGTTTCACCATCCTTTGCACAAATCAAAACTTTGAGCCCATTTTTGGTTGTAACCCTCGAAATTGCCACATACAACTGCCCGTGACTGAATACAAGTCGAGGAAGGTAAAGCCCAACATTTGAAAGTGACTGTCCCTGACTCTTATTTATAGTCATAGCGAAGCAAACATTTAATGGGAACTGCCTACGTTGGAATTTAACAGGGAATTTTGTCATATCTGACGGGCTCAACATCATTCTGGGCACAAACACCTTCATTCCTTTATTCTTTCCTGAAAGCATTCTAGCTTCAACTATATGTTTTCCCAGATTTGTAACGATCATTCTCGTTCCGTTGCATAATTCTGAAGCTTGATCAATGTTTCTGAGTAGCATCACTATACACCCAACCTTCAAACGTATGGAATGGTTCGGCAATCCGGAGCATTTAATCGTATTAAGAAATTCAACAGAAAAAACATCCTCGTGGCCAGCAATATCTCCGTCCTCCTTGCTGATGCTATCAGAACTCATATACAACACCTCATCACCATAAATCATCGACATCACATAATCATTGATAGTATCTACTATCTCATTAGTTGGTGCCAAAATTGCTCTATCCCGAAAAATCCATCAATGCGCATATTGTGTAATATGTCAGATACGTGTTTTCAACGATGGTTGCAATAGGATCGCTTGTATTTCTTATCAAAATATCATCAGTAACTTAATGTCAACTTCCCCATCATTTTCTTCACCGCAATCCCCATCTCCTACACGTAATATCCATTCAAGAAAATTTTTGATCTCTAGAACATCCGAAGAAGAAGAGGAACTTACCTACATTTATGCAATGAATGAGATAAAACATTTAGTTTCGCAACAGGAAATGTAACATGTAAAGAGTTTTAAATTAGATCATTTACCCGCAATCTCATGTTTTTTGTCAATTTTAGGACCTCACATGAATTCCAAAGTTTAGATGAACTGATAGCAAGCATGTACAATATCATGTTGACTTCCTTTAGGCACAACAGCAATATTTGCCTCGAAATCACCTCCAAAAACAACAACTAATCCACCAAAGGGCTTATCGCAGCAACGACCATCATGAGTACGCATAATGTCCCTCAAGCTCCGGCCAAGCGCCTCAAAGCAAGGCTTGTGGGCCATCTGAGCCTCATCCCAAATTATCGCCTTCGTTTTCTTTAGGAGACCACACAAATCGAACCTCGGCTTAATCTTGCTACACGTTGAGCTTTCATCGACTTGTATTGGTATGCCAAACTGAATGAGCAAATCCTACCCCTCGGAAGTAGCAACGAAGCTATCCCGCTAGAAGCCACCGAAGAACTATATCCCTCCTACTTCACAAGGCTGAGCACAATGTCTTCCATATGAAAGTCTTACCCGTGCCACCATACCCATACAAAAAGAAAACTCCACCATCTCCTCTATCAATAGCCGTCATGATCTTATCATAAACCATCCTTTGTTCTTCAGTCAAAGATTTATGTAATCTAGAGTGCTCAAACCCTTCATCTCCTCGACATCATAAGACATTTCATCCAATATTAGCATATTCTCCGCATCGTAAATTACGTAATTGCTTGGTTGAGGCATATCTTTAAAATTTTGTAGACCGCCGCAATTGGCCGCCAATAACTTATCAATCTCACCAATGCACAATTTTTAACTTGCTCTTCACTGAGTGTCAAACCTATGTATAATAAAATAGATTGACATTAAAACAAAAAATGATAAAAAAAAATGATTAATTAAATACTCCCTCCATCCCAGCAGAAGTAAAACTTTGAGAAAAATTGATCAAACTTTTACAACTAATGTAAATACAATATAATCCCTCAATAACAAAATAGAAAGTAGAATTCTTACTTTGGGATGTTTTTTCAGGAAGAATTTGCTCTTGATCTGTTAACTGTTAGTCAAAGTTTGATCAATTTTAACAAAAGTTTGCCTTCTTCTAGTACGGAGGGAGTATAATTGAAAAATTAAACAATAGAATAAAAGATTGACCAAGATTATAAGTCAAAGTATGATTTAACATAATAAAGTATTTACCAGGATTGTTAAAATTCTTTTGATGCTTGTAGTTGACATCGTCTGACGTAACTTGCCAAGTTTGATTCCAGACATCTTGTGGCCTCGACATACTATTAGATAAAAGAAGCATCGCGAAAAGTCTTCGTAGATAATCCGGTGACCCCCATTGGCTTGCTTCTTTTATTCCATCAACATACTCCTTATCATCGTCTAACAATCCTAGTGCATAACACGCTTTTTTGTAATCACCGTGCACTATAGTATTTACAGTTCTCAAATCATCGTAACACGTAGCACCAAAGAATGTGATTTAACCTCAGCCTCAAATAGTAGATATCACCTGAATTGATGGGGACATGATAAATTCGTCCAATTGATGTGCCTCTCTTTCTAGGACGCCATTCTCGCTTTGGCTTATCCCAAACATAATGCTGCGGAAATTCGTGATACTTGTACTGTCGAGCCTCTGGATTCTCACGATTGATCTTCATCCACTGTAAAAATTGCGATTGGGCAACAGTAGGCTTACCCACAACATCCGTAAGATAATCGCCATCTCTCGAAAGGAATGGTTTGGTCTCCTCTAAATGGAAAGATAAGCGCTCTACCGCGGGTGTCCCGTAATGGATATCAAATGCAAATATTCTCCACATCGCTTCACATGCGTAGACATATCGACAATCGATATACCTTTTAATTTCATCATTCACTTCAAAACCTACCCCTATTCCGTCACTTCCTTTGCCGATATACTTGAATAAGTACTTTATTGATTTGCTTTGATTACGTATTCCACGTTGATGTGAGCCCGGTACTTCAACAACAACTGTGGATTATAAGGCACAATATACCTATTATCAAGGAGAACTCCGTTTTTTCTACATTTGCCCCATTGTCCCTCCTCCGGTAAACATAATATCCGTTCTCGTCAACAAGTGCCTTCATTAAAGCTTTTGGGGAAGTGCTTCGTGCATCTTTTGTTATCCATGCAAGGAGATTTTAGGTTAGCAACACCACAAGGACCATGCACCATATATTCTTTCACGGCCTCGTACAATTCCGGATCGCTTTATCGGGTATCTCAAAGACTTATACACTTGTCGACATCCTCGCCGATTAATGCTTGGTCTTTACTTTTGAGAAAAAGAAGAATATGAGCATGGGGAAGACCTCGCTTTTGAAACTCCACCGTGTAAACAACTCGTATAAAATAAATAATTATAATAATTAAAATTATTGTACCAAAAAAATAAAATATGTGGTTTAGTTATTACATATAGCATCCGTCCTACTATAAAACAATTATATTAACAAACGATGTTCAACTACAACAAAGATATATTTTGAAAGAATTACTTACGCGCATTAGGCTGACCAAAAATTTTCTTTTCCTTCAAATCCTTTACCAATTCATCAAGCTTCATCTTGAAAACCCTACATAGAATATCAGCCCTATCTTCCGGTCTTCGCCCTCCTTCCGAACAAATCTTGTAATTTCTGGCCACTTTGGATTGCAGGTAAACGTGATAAATAGTGATGGATATCCTGTCCACCTGCAAATAGCTAACGCATCTTGGAAATTCTGAGTCATCCACCGCTGGCCACCGGTGTATGATGACGGCAACACAACTCGTCGACCCGCAGACGATGGATCGCATCTCCTCTTGAAACCGCATCTCCGTAAGTTTCTTATAAGTTTCGACCCTAAGAGCGGGTTGATTATGACGAATCTACTGAAGCCTCTGTGTGTCCATCATTATATACGCATCAACCATAAACTGCTGCAGTAGTCTTCCACTTCTCATAAGTTGGTGTCCTTCTCGCACCTCCGCCGTAGTCGGAATGATAAGAACTCTTTCAAAGAAAGATTGGGTCGCTTTGACATTGGAGGCATATTTCTAGGAATATCTGTATAGAACCCATCTTCCCCAAAAACAAACAAAGAATGGGTACCAAGAGGAAGATAACATGGATTGAACTCGTGTATTTGTTTAAAGTCACCACACCGCTTTTCAACTATAATGTCTCTCACATCATGTTTATCGTGAATATCATCCTCGATAAGAGCTGCCACTTCAGATGTTGTTGGCAAATTATACGTTCTTCCATCCTTAGATCGCTTTCCTATCAGTCGAAGCTTTACCTCACTCGAAACTCTCAAAGAAATACGCTCTGCAGCTGTTCTGTAAATCTTAGCATACGGGTTATTTTCATCAATCATTTTTCTTAAGTCCGATACAATCGAGTAGTCAAATTCTGAACTCCTCTGTTTACTGTAAAATAGATTTCAAAGCAAGCAATATATAATTAGTCGATATAATAACACAAAATATATATATAAAGCACGAATATAAAAGGCTATCCAAAAAATAAAACATATAGAGGCTTTAAAAAAATTAGCATTACTGGATTAGAATGCAGCAAAATCTTCAACCAAAAACTGTTTAAAGTTAGAATTTGGAAACATCTGCATTTGCACATTACATGGACTGAACCATCACAATGTCAAATTTTCTTTTCATGCATAATTACTTTTATGAGTCAAGTGCCAACGATTATGAATATAGTGCATTTAAATGGTATTATTCTTGATATCAAAAGAGTTCAAATATGGTAATTTACTTGAAGCATCTGTATCGATGGCATACTCATAATTGTATTGTCAACTAACTGTGAATAGTTGTAAGAATTAAATACCAAGAGAATATAAATTCATGAGAAAAAAAAACATAGTTCATATTTATTGAGGGCATAATTTACCATTATATAAGAAGAACAAAAAATAAACAGGTAAATCTTTAACTTCATGCTATATAAACAGACAATGTGTATAAAGTTTATGGTTGAAGGGAAAAGGAATGAAAAATTCATAGCCAGAAAATATAACAACAATTTAAGATTACAAACAGAGTACTTCGTTTTGAAATATATAGACAAAGCACGGATGATAAAGTACATTATGAAGAAACATACCTGACAGCTTTTATTCTGTTATTAACTTCGTTTTCAGTGTCATAAATATAGAGTTGGGAGAATTGTGGCGGAGCTCCTTCATTGGGCAACAATGATCCGATTAGATGAACATTCTGACCTCCCAACTTAAATGCGTAAGGGCCTTTTCCTTGATTTACGGTCTTATCAATCGTCCCACCCATTGATGTAAATGCGTACATCATGTTGTAAGCACGTATGTTATCCATAAAATTTTTGTTTTTTTCGTGCGTTTTATCTAGAAGATCACGCAACAACTCGGGCGAATGTTGCAAGAGTGGAAGTTGTACTTGCCCATGCATGCAACATAATGAGAATTTTGGATTTGTCGTTTGCTTGTTCTTTGGGGTCCTCTCTTCATACCAAAATAAAGCATGGCAATGTTCGCATTCATAATTTGGATCTCCAATATCCCAATAACCTTGATATGTAAAATAATCTAAAATGTAATTGACCTTTTTCTAAAGAAATAAGTATTAAATGTATTGTGTTTTATTATTTAGGTAAAATACTATTATGTGAAATCTTAACATCAACTAAAAATCGAAACCATACCTGTGCTTGGTTGTGTAATCTCCTTCATTTTTTTTTCCTATTACATCGTGATGTTCGGAAATTATATTCATCGTTTGTTGCAAAATCATTTTGGGATTCTACCATTCCTGAATTCAGAACTAAATTCAGATATATGTTTTTCTATGATATGAATTATAAAATAATAAATCAGGAACATCAAGTAAAAAATATATAAATAGTGAAAATAAGTGATTTATGTTTGATTTCAAGTACCTGTATCCAAGCGAATAGGTATGTTATTGCTCTCATTTACTTGATGTTGAATATTTGCAGTTAAATCTTCAAAATTCAAGTTTCTGCTGAGAGACTGCAACACTCGTTTACTCTTAATTGGCCTACCAAGTCTTCTTAGTTCAAGACTTGTTGGATTAGTCCCACACGGAGTGTTAGCTGCAAAAAAAAATGTGTAATGATAATGAGTAATGCTATACCAATTTTTATATATAAAGTATTAAAAAACATAATAAGTACGAACAACTTAAAAACTATTTAAAATAGATATTTGTACCTGTATCCATGCGAGTAGGTGAGGCATTGCTGAAATTTAGTTGATGTTGAATTTTAGAATTATAGGGATCAGGATTCATGCAGTTGTTGAGGGATTTCAATACTCCAACACTTTGGCTAATTGGCCTACCAAGCTTTCTTTTTTCCAAGTTTTTTGGGGATAATACATGATACACATTCTCATCAACCAAAGGATAATTGTTTTCAGTTCCTTGATGTCGATTCTCAGAATTAGAGTGATCAATATCCAATCTTCTTTTAATAGATTGTAAACCCCCAAATCTTTGACCAACCGGAATACCACGACTTATAAAATCTATGCTTGTTGGATTAGTAGCTATTGGTGTGGTAGATACTGATAGAACTAATAAAGATTAATGATGATTAGTTATGATAAAACATATTTTATAATATAAAATAATTGAAAATTGACATGAAATATTCTTACCATTTGTAAGATTATATGAAGGAAATATTGGTCGTATTAAATGACTATCAGTATGTGTCATTAGTTGACTTCCACCTGCGGATAAAAAAACAGTAAACATAGAGATTATATTTAAAAAAGTATTTAAACTTATTTACCAATTTCATATATGAGTGATAAAATGTAAAATGACAACTATATAGAAAACTTACGATTAGAAATGTCAGACAATGCCTCTCTTTGGGGCTCCACTGAGTTTATCGGATACTTTTCCATCTCTTCACTTTTCTGTTGCTTTTGCTTTTTGCCAACTGATTTGTTCATTTTGTTTCTAGAAACAACAGACAAATGATTGTTATAGATTATTTCATCTTGGGTACCTTTACCGATTCATAAAGCATTTTATTAATTAAGGTATTGACATACATTAGTTCACCCATTAGAAAGCGGGCTCGACTTAATGATTTATCCTTGATTTATATTTTGGCTGTAAGGGTGAACTAATATATAATCTAATGCAAGTATAAATTCAATAAATCAAAACCTTAAAAAATAATCAAAATTTTACTAATGTTTATATTTTTAAATTTATGTTGAACTTGTTATTAATTAGCCAATCTTACTCAAATTTTACATATTTTACCACATAATAATTTTACTAAAATTTATCATTAATTAAAATTTTTGTAAGTTACAGTATTCCTAATATCTACGGGAATGTACAATCAAAATTCGCCGGTGGTAGTTATGGCGCTCCTAAAATGAAATGGACGGAATTACCTTACGACGAAGGCCGCTCCTCCGATGTCGCTGTTATGAAGAAGATGGCGATAGGTAGAATACGCCTATCTTCATTCAAAAATCCATGGCCAGCGCAAGAGAGATTCAATCACAATTCCTCTTTGGCTCAATTCGTTCCTCCTCTCAATCGATTTCGCCGGACGGATGCTTCAATTTGACGGCGACGGCGTTGTTACTTGCGGACGGGAAAGCCTTGGCGATTCTCCTGAAGGTAATTTCTTATTTAAATATAGGTTTAATTTTATGATGATTTGTTCCTCGCTCTTTCTACTTCATCTCTCTATATCTAGGGTTTGATTTCGCAATCTTCTTCCAATTCCAATACGCTAGAATTGTCTGTAATCTAGATTTTTCTTTAATTTCTTATTGGGTATCTCGCAATTGAAGTAATTTTTCTCTATTTCCCCGTTTTGATTATCTTATTTTTAATGTATTTCTTTACTTGCTTTTATAGAAGTATGGAATCTTTGTCCGAGTGTAATTAGTTTCAAAAAAAAAATACCTAGCTGCTTGTTAAAAAATTGTTTTTTTTATTTGCATTTCCATTATTTCTGATGTGTTTTTAATTTTGGGTAAAGTAATTTACATGGTAGAATGAAGGAATCGACCCCCAAATGAATGTCCATACTTCAATGATTTTCTTAGATTTTACATTCAAAATTTAATTGTAATAAATATTGAGAAAGAAAATTCACACAAATAAATGAATATTGTGGGAACTGTGATATTTCTTCTAACTTTTCCAGTTTGCGAAACAAAAAAGATTGAGTAACTAAGTAAGAATTCTCATGTCTAGCTGACCAACAAATATATGATCGTTAAAATATAAAATGGAATACCATAGTTTCAAATAAAATTTATGCAAAAAATCCTATTCTTTCTAGCCACAATAGTTTAAACAGGAAAAAAAAAACAAATAGTTTACTGCATAAATATAGATGACAGAGTGAATACGATGCTAAACAACTCTTGTTGCTTATTTATCCAATTTCTCTTGTTTAATTTGCTTAATTCCCTTCGTAACAGACAATTGTATCTCTTCATCATTTGAGGTAGAGTCTAACAAACGTTTTTGTGGAGTGATGGATGTTGAAGAACTGTCACACACAGATTCCAAAGGCTTATCCTACATAATAAAAAAGTAAAATAACATTATCATAAAAAGAAAACTATCAAAATGATAGTGAAATAGAAATTTAAAAAGTAAATCAAATGATAGAAAGAAATTTACCTCATAATTGCAATTCAAGCTGGTCACAATTTCAATTTCATTATTCAGTTTGGAAGCAACCTCCTGAAGTTTAAAGAAATTAATGTTATGAATTTGAGCTTTTGTCTATAGATAATGTGATATAGTTTCTACTTACATTATCATTTATGAGTGATAAAAACTGGGCGATGATATCTGTATCCTCTGATAATTGCTTTACTGTGAAAGTTCTTTTATCTTGATCAGTATCTAAAGTTCTTTGGTCAACATCAATCCTGAATAAGCATTGTCTTTCAAACATTTTTCGAAAACATTCAGGTAGTTGGCCCTGTTGAACATTATGTTGTATGAACATTATTTTACATCGTCACAAATTAGTAATCAATCTAATAACAAAATAACAACAAATTAGCTACCTCTGAGACATCGGCAAGAACTACGGGAGCAGACATTCCGAGCAAAGAAGATGCTGTCGCATCGAATAAAACAAAGTGTGTCTCAGCTAGATCTATATCATTCATATCAGTGACCAAGATCCTGATTTTGAACCTGAAAATAATAGGTAGAAAATTATTTCGAATGAAGATAATGAGTATAAATCTTTTTTATTTGTATATATATATATAAAAAAAAATAAAATCCATCATTTACCTAGGGATAGCAATGCCAAGTGTTGTCTTGCATTTAGGACAGATTTTACTGTTCTTTTCAAATCCTTTAGCACACTTTACATTGCTACACCCATCATAGTACCAGGTGGCATGTGAATCCACATCCGATATGGTTGCCAATACGGAGTATATGCCAACCTAATAAAAATGATTATAGTAAAAACGATTAATGTTGATTCAATAATATTTAAATGAGTATAACCTTTATAAAAAATTAAGAAAATTTATAATATACCTCTATACATGTGAGCAAATCACCAATCGTCTTGAGTTCTTTTTTTTTTCAACCACAGCTCACTATTGGTACGACTACTATCATTAGTTGTAATAGTCAAAGAACGACTAAACGATGAAGATCCAGTTTCACGCCTGTAAAAGTGATATATGAAAATTAACATAACTATACAAATTTGTATAACAAATTCATATATTCTTATAAAGGTTTAGTGTTCATTTACTTGCTAAGATAATCTGCTACTTCAGGGAACGATGCATTAATATGCATTATTGAAGCATGCTTCATAGTACTAACTTTGGTTTTCCCTGTATAAATATTATAAAATTAACTCACATGATAATATGCCTTGAATCAGAAACATAATTGCAGTTTAAGTATATATACATAAAAGATACCTTGATATGTAGATAGCATTACAAACTGCAAAACCAAAATCACAGGGCCTTCCTCGTTTTGTCCCCTATTGTCAATATACTGTTTTAACTTATCTCCAAATGATGCCCAAAGAACGGCAGTCAACTCATTTCCACTGTCAAAATAGTAGAAAGTAATTATGTAATACATCTTAATTAGTCTCAAAATATATTAATTAACGTTTACAAAATAAAATATTTGAAATACATACTCATTATCGATCAGCTGAACATCTAACTTTCTAGCATTAAACCTCTGGACAAACTCAAAATCTCTAAGAGGTAAAATAACCTCTCCAATCACATCTATCAACTATTCAGCAAATGTAAGTAAATATCATAGTAATAACTTTTTTTACCTTTATAAAGATAATCAATATAAGCAGGGAAAAAATATGCGATTTGTAATTCTCACCGACTACAAAATCCAAATTCAAACTCCCAATTGTTTGAAAAGGCGTGAACTCGAAACCGTTATCTGGGATTTGAACAGACTTGTCGACTTCAGACACGTCAGTAGCTAAACTCATACACAGTTTCCATTTGTGATTTAGTATCGCCTTTTGCAATGATTTAACACAGTTTTCTTCGACACCAAACTTGGAAATCTTTAGCATTTTTCCTTCTTGAAACTTATTTGCAAATTGGGAAGGCAATTTGCTAGGGATCGTTGCTTGGATTTTAGATCCCTGCATAAAAAATTAAATATCATTAATTAATTAATTAATTAATTAATGAAATATTAATAACATCTGAAAATAAATATATGAGATCTATTACCTCCTGATCAACCAATATAAGTTCAGTAGATTTTTTTCCGTATTGTCCAATCAGCTCCCATTGACGTAATATGCGGACATTAACGCTAGATTGTTTAGTTTTCTTGTCAATTGATTTGACAGAAATCATACGGTTTGTAGCCATTACCTATGTTGTAAATCAATGAAATACATAAGAATCTTAATATGAAAGAGAAGATAAGTTGAAAGTTAGAATCTTTGAATCATTTGATACGTATTAGCATTCTATTGCGTTTTTAGATTTTATCCATCTATGAATATGTTTACATTTAAGATATTCATGAAGTGAATAATGTTCATGACACATTGGCAAGCATTTCTAAAGCGTAGATTGTTTCCTATAATCGATGTATAGAAATCAAAAAAGATTATATGTAAAATACTGGGAATTGATTAGAGTTGAGATGAGTGTACTTTATTGGCGTATCTCAAACATAATATATTTGGTTAATGTGTTTGTAAAATACTGTGATATAGTTTCTACTTACATTATCATTTATGAGTGATAAAAAAGGGCATGAGAAAGACCAGTCAATTTTCATATAACAGTATGCCCGGTGCTGGATTTGTGATTTAAAAACTGGAATGAATGTTTTCTTCTTTTTCTGTTTTGAGGTGGAGTGGGGTTTGGCTTTGGATCTTACGCATTCCCTTTGAGGTCTGATTATTTTTATGAAGGATTCCAATGTTGATTGTAGCAGTTAGCATTTATTCTCCCTATATAGGTATCTGATAACTTACTTCACGACAAGGGTAGCAATCAAGAGACTCTAATATTTTGCTTGCAAACCCTCAGAAGCAATATAATTTCTTCACCCCTCGTATGTTACTTAGCAAGCCAGTTTCCTTCTTGTTAATCATCAGAGTTTATGCTGTTAGATCATTTCTATAGAAGTGAATTTTAGAATGGTATGATGTGGGTAATTTTTTTTAACATAGGTATATCCACATAATTGATTTTCTGTTGCATCTTTTTTGTATGATAGGTGCAGCGGGATTTTGAAGAATTACCTTCTGAAGCTTTTCGTCCACTGAGGGATTCCCTAAATGTGAGTATTTACTCTTTCACCCGAATTTGAAGCTGGTTCATGTTTTAGGCTACAATGTAACTGATACAAAGGGATCACGTGCTTTGTTCTCTGCACCATTTGATAGGATCAATTAAATAGGGAACCTTGCTTGGCTGCCAACTCAATTGTTAGATTGCTTGGTACTCAGGTATTGTTTTCTCTATCATATCAATATTCAGTTTAATTGGTGGTTTCATTATTTGGTTGACCTGTTGGGATATTCAGTTTTTCTAATAAGTTATGCATATTCTATGTTTATCAGTGTAGCTTATAACATTTCAGAGGGATTATTATTTCATTGTTAATTAATTTTTATTTATTTAATTTGGTTGCCTTTGACATCCTTGACATTTTTCTGACGATTAATTGGATGAAATCTTGGCTGGTGATCTATATGGTTGAAGGATTAACTTAGAGTTGTGTTCGATTAATACAGTTTTGCATGCCTGATCCATGATTTAAACAGAAATAAATGAGGGATATCATTTGTTGAAACCCCATTATTCCTATTTACTACTTCCCAAAGTTTGTTGTTATTATAGTTCCTTACAGGATTATCATGGTTGTTTGTTCTTACTTGTCTACTACCAGTAAAAGCATGGTAGAGTCATCCTTTCATATATGGCCTCACTCTCCATTTGGTATTGCAATGCGCCAAGGAGCCTCAGATCGCATGGCTGAAAGACTTGGTCAAGTTCTGTAACAACCCATGTTTATGTTCAGAATGGAGCATTCTGAAGAATGAGTTATGCTTTACTTTCTAGACATGGGTGTTTTGTATTAACAGTTTAGGATGAGATTAAAGGGGCAAGTGAGTGGTTGCCTATGCATTATGTTCACCCTTCTCTGGGTAATGAGCTACATGGTGTTGCATGATTGGGCAGTTCTTCTGTGATCTTCTTAAATATTAATTCTGTCTCAAGTGAGATTATTGGAGGTTGAAGGGTTGGGGATAAGGTAAACTGGTAAGGGTGTCACTGATTCAAATGAAATAATGATCTTAGGGGCGAGGCTCTTTTCATGAACTTTTAGTTTGGTATTCAGGGAAATAAGCCTATGGCTTGCTGATATGCACTTATGATTGGTTGGATGTGTTTCCTAAATTATTAGTTCTTGTCCCTGTAAATTTCAAGCCTCTTCCTGTTACCCTTGTGTCTAATCGTTTACCAGGGTCCATTAACACAGCTTTTGCATGGGGATTAGCACCCGAACTTCCAGATATTGGTTAATGGTGCAGTGAGTATCTATGCATTGTTCCCCCCCTTTTTCTTTGTGTAGTGTTTGTTCAATCTGTGTGTGGGTGGGGGTGAGTAAAGGTCTGGGAGGGTGGTATTATGAAAAGAGGAGAGAGAGAGAGAGAGAGAGAGAGAGAGAGAGAGAGAGAGAGGTCTTTCTGAAAATGAGGTGGAGGGTGGGGCTATAACTGAGTTTGATTGTTCCAATGCCTCAGTTCAATGAGTTTGAGGGAGCGAGATAGGGGGCTATAGTTGGAGTACGAAGCCTGAAAGTGAGAAATATTTGGAAGAGCAATACAACTGTGTTCTGTTCTGTAAAATGGCCACCTGAATGCAGGGGTTGGCCTTGAAGCTGAGGTGAGGAGATTCTCCTTGCACCAAGCATGGTTGTTACTGAAATCATAGGTTTCTACTATGCCAAGAACAGGTGGAAAGCCACAATATTGAAGGATCGGAGTAAAGTTGTTTGGCATAGGAGAGAGCTAGGTATTGAACTTGATTTTATTACAGTAATGTTTTATCTATATAAAGACATCATGATTGTAGGGATACAATGGTTTGCTGTTTTCTTGAATGTTTTATCTTTATATGAGGGAAGGTGATTGTGCTGCACAATCAATATGGATACCCTATGCTCTAAATCATTTTGTGAGTAAACTCTTTGCGTATGTGTGTGGGTCTCTCTTTCTCCGCCTTTCCACCTCTTTCTTTAAGATTTTAACTGTTACAAATTACTACTCTGAATACGAAATTGTTTCCTAATTGTCTTTTAATTAGTTGGCTCCTTCTGAAATGTACATATTTTGATTTGTTTTGATCATATGCTTTGATCTTCTTTGGATATTGGTATATGCCAATATCATATATTGACATAATTATGATGACATTACGAGAGGGAGTATTGTTCCTAATAGAAATATTAAAGATTTTTTTGAATAAATAGATTCTTGTGTTCAGTGTATCCTATAACATTACAGAGGGAGTATTGTTTCATTGTTAATTAATTTTTATTTATTTAATTTGGTTGCCTTTGTCATCCTTGATAGGTCTCTAAGTTGAGGATTTTTTCAAATGATATTGATGCTGTGAGAAGTCTGACTCATTCAAGCTTACCATCAAAATATAGACTAAATGATAAGATCGAGTTCTTGCATCGTGCAGAAGAGAATTATTATCAGAATAAAGGTTCTGATAGTCAGTATATTAATATTTTTCTGTAGCTTCTTTTCTGATGAATAAATATAGGTTTTATACGAAAATAATCCATCCCTTGTTTCTCTAAAATTAGGTTAATTTTAAACTTCTATATTGTATGGACCAACGGTATACATAACTTGAACCCTAACATCTTATAGTTTCCCTAAAATTAGGTTAATTTTAAACAACATTAAATCTTGCATTGACTGAAACAGAAATCAAAAAAAAATAAAAAATAATAAGCTCCCATGATCAATTACTGATGATTCTAAGACTCAAAAATTAAAGCCATATATAATTCAAAAATCCGAATTGTTTATGAAACATAACAGATATCTTCAAGTTTTAAAATAATAGGATTGGGGATATCAATGGACTCCTACAGCCATATAGCATTCAAATTAATCAATAAGAATATATGCATGTCCTTAAAGTGAAAAAATGAATAAAGTTAATGGGTTTTGATGTTACCTTTTCTGAGAGTTGGTCACAGAGGTGTTATTGGGCAGAAGAGATGTCCAATTAGGGTGGTGAAACTGGCTTCTGTCCTGTAAAAAATAGAGAAGAGACTTGAAGAAAATTATATATAGGAATAAATTCATATATAAAAGAGAAATAAATATTGCAATCTTGGGGATATATCTTAATCTTTTGTAAATTATATCACCTTATACATTTAAATTCATATATAAATAATAGAAAATATATACATTCCGAAAATACTTAAAATTCCGAAATTATATGAGTAAATAACAAATTTGAATATTTTTTTTTTAGAATCTATGCTGACAATTAATGAGTAAATCAAATAGGAAGTGATTTTTTTTTTTTGAATCTATGTCGAAATTATTGGAATAAATCAAATAATTTAAAATTTTATGTCGAATATTTTCTATGATACCCGAAAATCTTCTATTATAGTTAAGAAAATATATAACTGTTTTGAAATAATTCAAATCTTATGAATTAGGCTTTTATTTTTATTTTATTTTTTATTTTCGTTGATTGATTGAATTAATGGCTTACCATTTAAAAATCAATAATATATATAATCAATTATATACTTCTTATTTTAGGGGATTAACTGAATAAATCAGATTTAAAAAAGTCGATCAAATCTATAGATTATGTGATTGAAGTAAATAATTTTAAATTGATAGATTAAGTTATCCGAAATCAAAGGAATTAGGATTTTAATTTGGGGATAAATATGAATCTTTTGTAAATTATATCACTTTATATATTAAAATTCTACATATAAATAATAGAAAATATATAAATACCGAAAATATTTAAAATAATTATGGAACTTTTTTTTTTTAATATATGATAGCCGAAAATATAGGAGTTGATTACTTGAAAAGTAATCAGAAAATTTGTGAACAAATCAAATAAGGTATTTACTCTTTGGGAGCGGACGCATTTTGAGTCTCCAAATGCAATAATGAATACACCTACTGTCACTTGGGAGCGGACGCTCCCCCATGCTTGGGAGCGGACGCTCCACTTGGCCAGAAATTGTATCTAAAATTGGCAAATTTGGGAGCAGGCGCTCCCATCCATTTGGAGCGGTCGCTCCCTATTTCCAAAGAATTTTCATGGTTTTGAGCAAATTTGGGAGCAGTGTGCTCCCTACTTTTTGGAGCAAACGCTCCCACTTTCCAAAGGATTTTTTTTTTTTATAATTTTTTTTATTATTTTATCAGATACACTATGAAACAACAACTAATCTTCCTAAGGATAAAATTTTAATAAAAGTTGATTTTTAAGCACTATCAAGAACATATGAATCCATAGGCACCGTAAAGATCTCACATATGCTATCCTAATTGCATGTGCAAATTACAAAATGATGCATACTGATGGAAATTTTAATAGCTCCACCAAGAATTCCGCAAACAACTAAATGTTCTAAGATTGCCGAAAAATTTATTTATATTTCATGGAAACTATTAAACCTAAAAAGACTAATAAAATCATTCAAATTCCGTAAACAACTCATAGATTTCAAGGTCAAATATGCAATGTGGAAAAGTAATAATCATCACTCTTCCATGAAATGAGCTTCAACCTTGATATGATGTAATCATCACTCTTCCATATTGATTTGATGTATGCCTTCAAATTAAAACGATATTTAATGGACTGACTCTTGATGAAGTCAGATTTTTGGAAATTCATGATTATTTCCTTTCCCATATCTTTATTCGATTCCTCTTCGTTGAAAAGTAGTACTATCCCTAGAGTATACAATGCCTCCATATGACCTTTATCTGCAGCTTGTTTTAAATAGGTAATACCAGAATGCAAACTCCCTTTATCACATGAACCAATCTGAAAAAGAGAGAAAGTAATTAATATTAATTTAAATAATGAAAAAAAAAATACTTATAAGAGTGTTAGATCCGAAAATATTAAGGAAAATATGTAATTATTTACATACCAACCAGTGACGGAATAGAGCATCAGGATTTCCACATTCAAGGCACCTATCCATAAATCTGGTTGCTACATTACTCCGACGCCACCATGGGCTAATTGGAAAATCACGAAGGGAACCATTCTGATATATAAATTCATTCTTCCCTGCCTCCCAAAATATTCTAGAAGTATATTTAAGATTAAGGAAATCGAAAAAAGAATTTGCAAGAACGCGAAGAAAAATTTCAATGATAAGTTCCATAGGAAGATTATCAATGGAAACCATTGTAATTGAATACAAAAAAGAAATTTGAAGAGTTGACAGTGAATAATAAAAAAACAGTGATATGCGAAATATAGATGAATGACTTAGTATTTATAGGATACAGGTGATTTAATTGGATTGTTATGAGATTATTTTTAACTAATAATCTACCTAAAACATATAACTGTTTTAAAATACTTCAAATCTTGGGGATAAATATGAATCTTTTGTAAATTATATCAGGTGTATCTTGTAAATTATATCACTTTATGAATCTTTTGTAAATTATATCACTTTACAAAATAATTTTCCATATAAATAATAGAAAATATATAACTATCGAAAATACAATTCCTAAATTTGGAAATTTTTTATTTTTTTGAATCTATGATTGCTCAATAATTTAGGAGTTGATTAGTTGAAAATCTATGATTACTGAAAATTTAGGAATTGATTACTTTAAATTGATCAGAAAATTTATGAATAAATCAAACTTTGAAATTGTAAATCAAATATACTCCTTAAAACAGTTATATATTTTCATATATAAATAATAAAAAATATATACATTCCGAAAATACTTAAAATTCCGAAATTATATGACTTAATCAAATATTTCGAATTTTTTTAAAGCAGTATATTGGTCGGAATTTTAATGATATCCGAAAATATACTTAAAATTTCGGAAATTATATTTCGAATTATATGATATCCGAAAATCTTCTGTTACATTCAAGTAAATATAATTTTTTCACTATTGACTTCAAAACATCAATCAAATTATTGTCAGTTGTCCAACTTGATTATGAGAACTGAAAGGAAACTGGGACAAAGTTGAAAGTTAGAAATTAGCTTTACTTATTATCAAACACTTTGACATTTTAAGTACATTTGGCCATGGTTATTTTCTGTAATTGCAGGTTTATCTCGCTATTTGCCAAATAATTTGAATTTTTTTTTTTGTTTTTGAATCTCAACCGAAATGTTATGAAGAAGAAATCAAATAAGTAGAAATCCATTCACTTTGCCAGACTCATTACAATTTAAAAAAATAAATAATCCAATAATGAATAATTATTGCAGTCACATTGCCTAAATGACAACAAATGCAAATGGTATATCAAATTAATCGTTGAATAAATCAAAAAAAGAAAAGAAAAATAAACTAAAAACTTAAATATAACATGACATTTATTCGAATGATTAAAAAAAAAATTTAAAATAAACTAAATTGGTGAATAACATTATTCCTACTGATGAACTTGATTGTTGTCGACATCATTAAGTCGCAGTTGATTTTTATAGTTAACATCAATTCGAATGTGACCATGAGGTAGTCCGCGTTTGAAAAACTCCACGGAGATGATAGATACGACAACTGCATAGATGAACAGATATATAATTAAAATAGAGATTGTTAAAAAAAAATTGTATTCATAAAATCGAACTTAAACTAATAAATTAAAAGAATTACTTACATGAATTGATGTTGCTAAAACAACATTCCTCTTTAAAATCTCTCACAAGTTTATTGAATTTATTTTTAAAATTGCAGTACAATAAATCATTGATTTTTTCATGTCCAATGCCCGAACTATTGAAAATTTTTGTGACTTCTGGCCAAAAAAGAGTAGATCCAAAGCTGATGAAATGTGAGAGAATCAATCGACTGTTTGTTTCATTGATCTGTGAAATTAACAAACAATAGATTCAGCCCAAATTTTAATCATAAAACATTGTAGAGTGAATAAAAAAATAGGATTACCTTCACGACGGATTGTCTCACAGCGAAAATTGAAGATTCCATTATTAGTTGAAACAAAAAACTGAGTATTAAAAAAAATGGCGGATGATGAAAATATTTATTTCCTTCGTAAATCAATATAGGTTTGCATTTATAATTTCCATGGCAACTGAAAACATGTATTTATAATGTTAGGATTATAACTGAAAACGTTTTTTAAGGAGTATATTTGGAAAATGGTTTGAATTTTAAATTGATTGAGTAAGTTATCCGAAATCAAAGGAATTGAGCTTTGAATTTTTTTTTTATTTATTAATTTTAGTTTTGAATTTTCGGACTATTATTCTTTAAAAATTGGAAAATGTATTTATAATTTCGGATTATATTGATCCTTAATTTTGAATTTAAAATTAAAACTTTAAAAATACTTTGAATTATCTATTACCTATTAAAATAAAGATAATCAATTAAGATAAAAAATGGAATTATCCTAAATGGTATGAATTTGGCTTTTATTTTTAATTTATTTTTTATTTTCGTTGATTATCACAAATAATGGCTTACCATTTAAAAATCAATTTTTGGAAAATCAATTCTATATTTCTTAATTTCGGTTATTAGTATTTGAAAAAATTTAAAATTTTAAAAATCCAATCAAATCTTTAGATTAGGTAATTCAAAATGGTTTAAATTTTAAATTGATTGATTTAGTTATAAAAGGTAATTTTAAACTGAATAAGATTTTTGGGAAGTTTTTTCAAATAATTAATTCCGAAAACAAAGGAATTAGGTTTGTATTTTTATTATTTATTTTTTTTAGGCGTTGGAAGACTTAAAGGATGGCCAATTGAGAATTGCCACGTGGCTTTCCACGTCATAATGCCACGTGGCGCTGTGTGAAGCCTGAAAATTCTTCTGCTTTCATATAGTATATAGATTATAAGCCACAAAAAAGCACTCCCAAACTCACCCTAAGCAGACTCATTGAATCTATTATTACAATATTGGCAATAATTATTTTTTTCCTTTCTTAGTCTATATTGTTGGGATATAATATAGCAATCCGTTTTTTGCAAATCATTTTTTTTTTCAAGCAAAGGGGGTCTTTACTTGGGCGGGTGAACGATTAAAACATGCTACTTATTTTATACTGTATATTTTATAATTAATGCAATAGTTACAACTTAATTTAATGCAATACACTTTATCAATTTGTTACATGTAATGCAATTTACAAATTATTTTAATTTAATGCAATATACTTTATCAATTTATTACATGTAATGCAATTTACGAATTATTTTCATGCAATTTACTTTCTAATATTGGCACAAATAATGCAACCTCGTTGCATTATTTGTAACACCAGGAAACTTGCATTATTTGTAACACCAGGAAATTGTCTTGCGTCTTGTTGTAGATTTTGTTAGGAGAAAACTTGAATCAAATTGGTAGAGATGATGGGCCTATCTTTAATAGATTAGGTAAGAATTTGGGTCCCTAAAAATACTAATTTTTTGGGGCCCTAATGAGCCAGCCCTGTCCTGACCACTTTAAAAGTACTCCCTCCGATTTAAAATATTTGTCTCATTTAATTTTTTTGTTGAATTTTGATCACAAATTTATGAGAAATTAATCATGTTCATAAAATTTTAAAAGTTGTTGTTGATAATATTATTAATGGTGAATCAATAGAAATTTTTAGAATTTCATGAACATAATTAAATTGTCATATATTTGTGGTCAAAGTTCAACAAAAAGTTAAATGGGACAAACATTTTGAAACGAAGGGAGTATATTAAATTAGGTTGTCAATAGATAATACACTTCCTTGATTCCTTGATTGAAATCGAATACTCCCTCCATTCCACGTGAATGTGGACTAACTTTTTGGGTGTGGGAATTAAGGAAAAATGATGTAAGAAAGAGAAAAACTTAAATATTGTGAGTATGAAAAATTAAATAGGAGAGAGAATGAGTGGGAGAAATAGTGAGGAGAGACAATGTTGTGAGTGTAAAAGTGAAGCAGGAGAGAGAATGAGTGGGTGGAATAGTGAATATTCTTTGCCATTTTGGGAAGTTTGCATTCACGTAGAACGGACCAAAATAGAAATAAGTGTGCATTCACGTGGGACGGGGGGAGTATATAGTAATATAAGTAATTTTTTCTTAATTGGACACATCGACTATACTAACTTATGGTGGGATATTGCGAACAATTAAATATATTTTGTTTGTTAACTCTAATCAGAAGTCAAGATGGCCGAGTTGGTCTAAGGCGCCAGTTTCAGGTACTGGTCCGAAAGGGCATGGGTTCGAATCCCATTCTTGACATTCATTTTTTTGCCCTTTTTCCGTTTGACTTTGATTACTGATCGTCGTTTCATTACATAGATAGCTCCGACTGCCAGAGAATTTGAGAGGTTGGGTGGCAAAAATGAAGCCGAGCGAAAGTGATACTTGTACCGTACATGAAATGGATGCAAGACCCTCTTCTCCTCCAAGCCACCGGATCGGACCCCTTTACCCTTGAAGAAGAGTACCAGATGCAGCTCTCTTGGTCCCAACACCCCCTCAGTACTACCTCTCTCTTCCCTCTATTAATTTGTCTCAATTCTTACCAAAAATAGATGTTTGGGAAATAGATCGGACCCCTTTACCCTTGAATGAATTTCAAATCACTGTCTATATAGGCTAAGAACAATTTCAGTTGGTTAAGGTACCAATGTAGGTGCTTTTGCTGATTGTTGTGCTTGTTAGATGTTGAGTTTTTGAGTTTACTCTAAGGTACTAGTGATTCTTGAGTGTCATAGTATTCATGCAATCGTGTCGAGGCGAGTTTGTTGGATGCCAGAATTGGGAATGATAAGAGGGATGGGGGGGGGGGCATTGTACCCATATAAGACGAAGGATTATGTTTTTATTTTAGAGGATTTATGATACAGTATCATGGGCACGGAAGAAAGGCAGCAACAGCAAAACAGAGGGAGCCTTCTGAGCTTGAGGCGGGCGCCTCAAGCATGCCCCGGCGGGCGCCCCGGCGACAGACGGGCTTCAGTGTTGGCTTACTTTGGGCTTTGATTGGTTAGGGCTTTAGGTTTTTATTAAATTATTAAATTAGGGTTTATTTTATATTTCTAGAATCTTCTTATTATTAGTATTTAAATAATGTTAGGGCTTTTGATTGAGGCAGTTTTTGTTGATTGAATAAAGAAAAGAAAAGCTTTGGCTTTCGAAAATTGTTTCTTGTCAATATCGTTCAGCCGTTCTAATCTCTAGCCTTCGTTTGCTATCAATTTAACAGTGAGAAAAGAGAGATGTGCCATTGACAATGAAACTCCATAACCTTTCTTGCTTTTTTACTTGTCACTTTTATTTGAGTTAATCACTCGACTTAGTAATACGAGTAGTAGTTTGCGTAACTTACACCTGTCAGAGCCATCGAAAATAATTTTTCTTGAATTTTCTGCTATACTGGGAATAGACCCCTTTGCTTGATCCCCAAAACTCTTTGGGTACTTAAGGGCTGAAGTTGAACTAGCTTTTCAGATTACATAAGGCCAAAGGTCGTTCTTTTATAGACAATGATTGTGTGCACATGGGGTGAAAGATTAAGCTATATAAAAATTTTCTAAGTGAAATAAGATTTAATTGGGTTAACAGTTTCTCTATGCGACTGTAAAGTTGGAGGATTTGTACATTGTACTCCGTAGGATATTAATTGATCTCTCGTGTTAACGAATGTACACTTTTCCAGCTAATGCTATGGTGGGTGATGGAAACATCTATCTACATGAATGACTTGGAAGATAAGTGAAGACACATTTATATTCATCTAATGTTCCTCTCATCCAGTTAGGTCGTTCTTCTATATCAATTCTTTACCCCCAGAAGAGAAGGAAATGAAGCCTTTTCTTTTAGTATTTATTTTGTACTATTAAAATAAACAGTAGTACTGTTATATGGAGAAGTATGAATTAATCATGTCTAAGTCCTTTTTTATGGAATATACATGCAACGTAGTGTAGACGTAAGTTTGTTGATTGAGGGTGGAATCAGGCAGCAAAGGGACGACTCAAGTCAAGACTGATATTAGGTAGAATCTTGATGTGTCGGGGAAGATAGATTTTTCCCAATTTGTAAAATTAGCAAAAAATTTGGCACTAAAAGCCATAAATCTGAATTGGGCTATACTATTGATTAAAATAGCACTTCAAGAAAGGTTGCTGCTGGGAAGGGAAAGTGGGAAACCGTGTCAAGTATAGTATAGTTATAGTGGGAACAAAATAAACTTGTTCATCTTTGTCTAACTCTGGATATTAGGTTGGGAAGTTTTCAATTTACATGTTTTCTCAGTTTTGGTGTAAAAATATTTGAGGGAGGGCCCAGCAGCCAAAGCACTTCCAAATCCTTATAGTTTTCATTAAGGAGTGGCAGAGAGCAATTGAAATTGGGTCAAAGAAAATGGAGCTTGGTTTCAGTTTGATATTATTGACCAAAGCAAAGCAAAGCAAACCAAAAAGCATTAAGGCCATATCTTTAGATGAAGCCCCCAGCTTACCTTACCGTAACGTCATCCAACCACCGAACGTTCTCACACCAATTAATACGTTAAATGTTTTTTAGTGAGGGAGGGAATATTGAAAAGGAGAAAAACATTGTTGAATTGAAAAAAAATAAATAAAAAAATCAGCTTGCTTGACCTTTAAACATTGACCATGAAAGAAAACAACAAAAAGGGAAAGGGAAAAGGAAAAGGAAAAATAGAGGGAGACTTTTGGAATATTTAAAGATGAAATGAGTGACAATCGATTATTCTTAATAATTTGAAAATAAGATGATATTCAAATTATTAAGAATAATCGATTGTCACTCATTTCATCTTTAAATATTCCAAAAGTCTCCCATTTTTTTCAAATATGGAAGAAGGAAAAAAAAAAAATGATATTTGTTGTTAAACGTTTCATCAAATATGGAAGAAGGAAAAAATGGGACTTTAAAGGTGAAAATCAACTTCTGAATTTAATGCAACCCATTTTTTTCCTTCTTCTTCTTCTTCCATATATGTTGTTAAACGTTTCACCAACTTTCTTGACTCTCCCCAAACTTCCATTCCTTCCCTTCCCTTCCCCCAATCCCGACAAGGAAGGAACACATCAGTTTCAACTCCTCCCGTCTCAAAATTAATGTCCAAAAAATGTACTCTTGATTGAAACTCAAATAATTGAATATTTATTTCTCGAGTTCCTAGACACCACCATAGTTTATACTAGTACATCTTTTTTCGAGTTCCTTAAACTAGCAATGACATTAAAACGGATTCTTAATTTCCGGAGATTGCTCATCTTTAGAGCCCTAATGTTGGAGTTGAATATACTTCAAACATGTTATCAAACTTTTTATACTGACACCTAATATATATGCACCGACACTCTTTACACTGACACTTTGTTACACTAACACTGTCACTTTTTTGGCACTTTTTAACACTGACACTTTGTTATACTAACACTGACACTTTGTTACACTAACACTGATACTAGCGGAGGAAACAAAACAACTTTTTTTCTAAGCTTAAAGGAAAAAAACGTTTTTTTGTAAGATTTTAGCTAATAATAATAACTCTTGCAATTTATTTAAAATGTACTAAATCAAATTTTTAAATAATTATAACACATTAATTAATGGACGGAGACGGAGAGAGTATTTTTTAAAAGCTTACAAAAAAGTAGGAGCTGTCGAAAAAAATGAGCACATGTTTGTTGAAATCTCACGTTCTCGAGTGGGTCGTCACAGCTGAGCTAGGTCAACTCACTTTACTAATATGCAATCACTAATCTAGAAGGGGTGCCTACAGTTATACTTCCTCCGTTTAAAAAAAAAAAAAAAAACCTCATATTTTTCCATTTTTAGTGTCCAACTCAAAGTATTTTAAATTACGAGTCTTACTTTTTATACTCACAATAATATTTTTACTTACTATTTTTCATCTCAATTTTTCTCTTGTATCCCTGACTATCTATACTCACAAAACTTTACTATTATTATACTTTTTTTTTTTCTTAATTTCGATACATTATCTTAAATTTATAACATAAGTCCGGATGGTGGGATTATGTCTTATATGACAAGTCATTTTTAAGTAATACTCCCTTAGTTCCGTTCGAAGCTTCACCTTTTATTCAAATGGGTGTCTTGATAGAAGCTTCACATTTCCTAAAATGAAAAAAATTTATTAATATTCTATTATACCCACTTACTTTTCTCTCTCACACATTTAAATTATGAGTCCCACTTGTTATATCCACTCACTTCTTCCTTTCACAACCCTTCTCCCACTCCCATTATTATTGAATATACTCCCTCCGTCCCAATAAAAGCTCCACTAATTACCCAAAAGGGCGTCCCGTTAGAAGCTTCACCTTTCTTTTTTTTGGCAAAGAATCTTTACTATTTCCTCCACTCATTCTTTCTCCTATTTCACTATTACACTCACAACACTTTTCAAATTTACTATTTTCTCCACTCATTTTCTCTCCTATTTTACTATTACACTCACAACATTTTCTCTACCCTTAATTTGCGTGCCGGGCCAAAAGGATGAAGCAATTGTTGGGACGGAGGGAGTATACTCCCTCCGTCCCATGATAATATATAAACTTTTCATTTTGGGCGTCCCACAATAATATATACTTTCCTAAAATGGAAATGAATCTTTACTATTCCCTCCACTCATTCTCTCTCCTACATTATTTTAATACTCACATCACCATTATAATTTACTATTTTCTCCACTCATTCTCTCTCCTATTTTATTTTCACACTCACAACACTTTCAATATAATATTTCCTCCTTAATTTCCGTGCAAAACCCAAAAGTCTATAAAAATGTGGGACGGAGGGAGTATATTACTTTCTTAATTTGCGTGTTTCACCATGGTGAAGCATGGACCGGGACGGAGGGAGTATAGTTTTATTTGATTTTTTTCTAAAAATATTTTCTTTTAAAAAAATATATCCAAAATAACAACCATTTCAAACTATTGACCAAAATGACTCATTTTTTAAAACTCGCTACACGATGTAGCGAAGTTATATTTTTGTCCGATTAAACTCACTACACGGTGTAGTGAGTTTAATTTTGCTCAATTTTATTTTAATATTAATGCTATTATGAAAAAAAAAAAAAAAACTAAAATTTGAACTCGCTACTTGAAGTAGCGAGTTCAAATTACCAATATCATCAACAAGTAGCGAGTTCAAATTACCAATATCATCAACGAGTTCAAATTACCAATATCATCAACCAAAGGTCCAAAGGTTCGTTATTCTACGTCTCACTTTAAATTGCAAAATAAAAATTATGTCTTAATAAAGAAAATTAAAAGAGAAAATTATATTTTTTGTCTCAAATAAATACTTTAAAAATGTAATTCTATAAAAAAAAATCCTTCATTTAAAAAATGAATATTACTTTCGACTCAAAATGAATAACCAAAAAATAATACTATATTTTTTGTCCAAAAATTTGAACATTACTTCCTTCATCCCAATGAATATTTTAAAAAATAATACTATTTCATTTGCCTCAAAAATTAATGTTTGTAATGCTAGTGTCTTCGTTTCAAAATATGACATTATTTTTTAAACAAATGAAGTAATATTTTATAAAATATTCATTGAGACGAAGATATCAATTCATTTTTTTAGACAAAGTAGTATTCTTTTGTAAAAATTAATGTTTATAATGTTAGTGCTTTCGTATCAGAAAATGAATATTAATTTTTGAGACAAGTAAAGTAGTATTCTTTTTTAAAATGTTTATTGAGACATGAAGCAATTTTTTTTTTTTTTTGATATAGAAAGTAGTATTAATTTTGGGACGAAATTAATATTCATTTTTGAATTGAAGGATTTTTTTTCTTAAAAAGTAGATTTTTTTTTCTGTCAAAAAAAAAAAAAAACATTGCTTCCTTCGTCTCAAATGAACATTTAAAAAAGAATACTATTTTATTCGTCTAAAAAATTAATGTCATATTTTGAGACGAATGCACTAACATTACAAACATTAATTTTATAGGCAAATGAAATAGTATTATTTTTTAAAATATTCATTGGGATGAAGGAAGTAATGCTCATTTTTTTGGACAAAAAATGTAGTAATATTTTTTGGTTATTCATTTTGAGTCGAAAGTAATAATCATTTTTGAAATGAAGGAAATATTTTTTTTATAGAATTACATTTTTTTAAGTATTTATTTGAGACGGAAAATATAATTTTTCCTTTTAGTTTTCTTTACATAATTTTTATTTTGCAATTTAAAGTGAGACGTATAATAAGGAACCTTAAGTAGCGAGTTCAAATTTTAATTTTTTTAATATTATTATAATAGCATAAATATTAACATAAAATTGAGCAAAATTAAACTCGCTACATCGTGTAGCGAGTTTAACCGGACGAGTTTAACCGGACAAAAATATAAACTCGCTACACCGTGTAGTGAGTTTAAAAAATGGATTATTTTGGTCAATAGTTTGGAATGGTTGTTATTTTGGGATATATTTTTTTAAAAGAAAATATTTTTAGAAAAAAATCGTTTTATTTCTTTATTTATCCTGGAAATTACTAAAGTTAATATTTCTTTTAAAATTAGACTTTTTTTTTTTTTGGAACAAGGAATTACATCAGTTTATGTTTCCTAAATCAATCGACTTTGAATATGATGCATACCCTAGGTATGAACACATGAAATAATTCTTTTTTATGGTTATTTTTTGTTATTTAAGGGTGTCACACATAGGGAGTGGTTGGAGAAAGGAAGACTAGCAGGAAAGATGGACATTTCAACCCTTGGACACTTGTAATTTTTTATTTATTTTTTAATAGAGAACTTCATGGCAGCTTCCATTTTCTAACTTTGCTTTCTATACAATGACTTTAGCCATAATACTGCCACTCATATTCCACAAAAGAATCAGTCAACAACCTCAAGTCTTTACCTACAATCTTTATTGCCACCACCATACTCTTTCCCCTTCTCCTTTATAAAACCTAAAGATCATTCTCTCTTCATTCAATCAATCAAACAGAAACTTCAGATCAAGAATTTCAATTACCCACATCAAAAATCTGGTGGTTTTCCAATCACCGATCGAAATGGGTAGTTTCTTGAAAACAATTCTGTTTTCCTGCATATTGGCCTCTGTTTTCGCCTCATCCTCTGCTCAAAACTGCAGTTCCTACGCGTTCAACAACAATAACATATATGCCACATGTGTTAACCTTCCTGTTCAAAACTCTTTCCTCCACTGGACCTATCACCAAGCTAATCACACAGCTGACATAGCCTATAGACACACAGGAGTTACTGCTTCACAATGGGTTTGTTGGGCGTTGAATATTGGTGGGAGAGGGATGGTTGGGTCCCAGTGTTTAATCGCTTTTACAAACTCTAGTGGGTTGGTTCAGTCTTACACCACCCAGGTGTCGAGCCTTTCACCTAGTATGCAGCCAGGTGATTTGAGTTTTAATGTCAGGGGTCTTACAGCGGAGCGGAGGGGTAGTGATATGATTATATTTGCTAGTTTGGATCTTCCTACTGGAAGAACCAGCTTTACTCAGGTATGGCAAGTTGGTTCTGTTTCTGGGGATACTTTTAATCAACATGCAATGAATCCAGAGAATACAAATTCTGTTGGAACTTTAGATTTCAGTTCCGGGCAAACTACTACTGGTGGAGGCGTTGGCGGTTCACGGCAACGGAGAAGAAATGTAAGCGACTCCATCTCTAAAATAACCCAAGTTCTTTTTTCTGGTCACTGGTGACACACACAAACACACACACACACACACACACAGAGACTTCACTTATGCTATGTTTTGGTTCACTAATCTAACCTCAGAACAGCCACTATTGTTTCTTTTTTAGGTATTTTGATTTTTTCCTATTAATTTCCAAGGGACTTGCTAAATATAGAATATAAATTTTTAATTATATTTGGAAACAATTTCATATTTTGGATTGTATATTTATACGGTGGTGGGTTTCAATTATACAGGTTCATGGTGTCTTGAATGCAGTGAGTTGGGGTGTTTTATTGCCTCTAGGAGCTATGGCTGCCAGGTACTTGAAGGTGTTCAAGGCAGCTAATCCAGCCTGGTTTTACCTACATGCTGCTTGCCAAACTTCAGCATACATCGTCGGAGTAGCTGGATGGGCCACCGGACTCAAGCTTGGCAGTGATTCAGTAGGAATTGAATATAACAAACATAGAAACATTGGCATAACCCTATTCACCCTCGGTACCCTTCAGGTATTAACATACTTATCTCTTTTATTCAATATAATCTTGTGTAGTTCCGAGTATGTTTGCTTATTTTTTACATGTAAAATTTGGGGTGTAGGTATTCGCACTGTTGCTGAGACCTAAGCCAGACCACAAATTCAGATTCTACTGGAAAATCTACCATCATGCTGTTGGATACGCTGTGATTGGTCTGAGCATAGCCAACGTGTTCGAGGGACTTGATATCTTGGACCCTCAAAAGAAGTGGAAACGTATATATATAGGGATACTGATATTCTTGGGAGCCACCTCTGTTATTTTGGAAGCCTTTACATGGTTTATTGTTAGTAAGAGGGGAAAAGAAGAATCTGATAAACATCAACACCTAGGGAATGGAACTAATGGGGTCAGTGGATATGGTGCTAATGGGGCTTAGACAGATCTTCACAGATTGGTAGTGCCATCGCGGTTGTTTTTCTTATAAACCCACCTTTATTAGATTGTTATAGTTTTAGATGAGTGAAGGCCCTTAGACCCTTGCTTGAGGGAGATTATTAGTTTACTTTGTGATGTTGGAGCTATATTCTTTGTTGTTGAGTTGGACTAGTATGGTAGGGTAGAGTTATATTTTGAACATGGATTGTAATATTTTTTCTGGTACATACATGTATACACTTTCATGAGTCTAGTTGGCTCATAGAGTTTTACTGCCTACGCTTATCCTGATCAGTTGTCTTATTTCTTAAGGCGCCATCTTTGTTTGGTAATGTGTAACTGAACAATGTGGGGACTATAAACCAATAAAGGGCTAACTTTTAATTAAAGAAAAAAAAAACAATTAAATATGTACGCTTATATGAACTTCTTCAAAGGATGAAGTGATGACCAAGAGGGAAAACAACGTTTATTGAAAAGTCATCTTATGTAACTAATGCTAGACCTTTACTATTAACAGGGAATCTCACACTGGTTTAAAGCTTCACATGAGATACTTCTGGGTTCGAGGATGGCAATTTCCTTCACAACCTCAGCTTTGTCTGCTTCAAACTGCTCATCCTCTGTGACATATTATGGTTCAATGGTCAAATCCCGTGATTAAAAAACAAGAGAACACTTTAAAGTAATCAGAGCCTTCATACCTTTATCAGTCTTGAAATCACCAAAAAATCTGAGGAGCTTACTTCTATTTGCAACAAGCACATTCACTATCTCATCAGGTTTGTGCTGATTAGCAGCAAAAAGCTAACAGGAGAAAACAGTACAGGGTTAGGAAAAATATAAGTATTCAGACAATCAACAAAATGGGGAAAGGACAAGTAGCAGCCCCTTTACAATGTTATGAAGCTTAAGAGACATCATTTCATCCTACCTTGAACACATGAAATGCTTCTAACTGGATTGTCTTGTTCGTATCCTGTGCAAGGAAAATAATATAAGTTTATTAAGTTATAGTCCTAACATAATACCTGTTTTGTACCTACATGTACCGAGTATGTAGCAGATGAGGGAGAATACCCTGAGAAGATTCATGAGAATCCTCATATTGCCCAATGAGCTGACATACTGCACCATTACTGAAGAATTTGAACGATCTAATAACATTGCTCCTAACAACTGAAACATTTCTCAAATTATCAGCTACAGACTCATTCTCATCTTAAAGTTGGTGTTTTTACGGTAAACAAATGTACATGATACACTGATTAGTCATGTAATTCTGGAGGTCAGAACAAGCCTAATGCTTTATATCCATTAGAACAATTCAAAAAGGAGAAGCAAAGAAGATACATTGGATGTCAACTCTTATTCGAGCTGGTTGAAAATAAACATTTTTTTTAAATTAAAAAAATATGTTTAATATCTATAGTATAAATCACACCTCCACTATCTACAGTACTATGAACAGTTCCATAAGCCAAACTTCCCATTTTGCCCTCACTAAGTTGTCCCTTTCCCATTTTGCCCTTAAAAAAATTTTATTTATTTTTATTTTTTTTAAAATTATAAAAAAAAAAAAATAATTTAAAAAAAAAAAACACGTGTCCTTGGACACGGGCTTTTACTAGTTAGAATATAAGAGAAACCATCCATCAGAAAAGGAAGATATAACAGCAATGGACAAAAAAGGAGAAATGAGATGGCAGTAGTCAGGAATTGGGTAAAATAAGAAGTGTAGTAAGATTCTGGACCTTGACACCATTCCTTCTGGTGATATAGTTGGGAGATTCCAGCAACTGAGAGTTGTATGCTTGAAAAAACTGCAAATATTTAGTGCAACTATAAGTGACTGGAAACTTTGATAGAGGTTGTCAAGAACAAGTAAAGACAAGTTATCAGACATCTGTATCAAATAGGGATCTCCGATACGCAGGTTCTATACAGGAATTCTGATTATTAAGTCCCAAACGACCAGGCATAGCATACCAATCAAAACATCCATTCGTTATGGAGTCGGAACTTCAAATATATATATATATATATACATATATATACTATGTTACCTGGACTCGGGATCGGGTATCCGACACGGGTACGGATCCTAGTGTCGGATTCACTTTTCCTCAAAAAATTGGACACGGGGACACTGTCCTAAAATTAGGATACGGGTACGGGGATACGTTAATAACAAAATATATTGAGTCTATTTATATACTTTACTTATATATGAAGTCAACTCACCCTTTTTTTTGCTAAGATATAATGTATAATTAAGTAAAACAACATTAAAACTTGTAAATTTTTTATAAATGAAGTCAACTCACTCCTTTTTTTCTTTTTAGTTTTTCTTGTCGTATCCGAATGAAAATGCGGGTGTCGGGGTGTCTTGTCGGACACGATACGTGTCGGACACGGGTACTTCAACATATTTGAAGAGTCCGGGTAACATAGTATATATATATAAAAAAGGAAATTTGAAAAATAACAGGGATGCTTTTTATATGTACTAGCAGTACAAGTACACCCGTGCGATGCACGAAAATAACATAATTTACCTTAAATCAAAATTAGTACAACAATATATATAATCAAATACCAATTAAAATTAAAAAAATATAATATGAAATAGTGATATTTAACGTAAATATAGGAAAGTAAATAACAAAGAAAACAACAGCAAATACGATTATGTAAACAATTTCTCTAACCAAAATTAGTACAATAATATATCTAATTAAATACCGATTAAAGTTAAATAATGTAATATGAGATAGTGATATTTAACGTAAATAGAGGAGAAATAACACGGAGAACAACAAAGAATACGATTATGTAAACAATTTCCCTTAACCAAATAACATCTTGAATCGAAAATACTTAAAGACATTAAATACATATATATTAAACCAATCCGTATTAGTTTAGAAATAATAAACGGAAAAGTGAACCCAATTTTTTTAGACAACCCAAAACCCCAATTTTCCCATCCCCAGTAAACATCAAATTTTATTTCGTAAATTAAAAGTTTTAATTTCTTTGTAACATATTCAAAATATTACAACTTTATCCCTATGTAGAAAAGTAAATTATGGTTAAATCTACTAATGACTTAAATAATTAAATAAATAAAGTTTTCTTTTAAATGATTGCAACTCTATATATGAAGAGATGTTATAAAAAAGAAGGTAAAAATATTAAATTGTTAACTTTACATCTCTCCCCCTCCCATACCCCACCCCCATCCACCTATCACAAATTCATATATCTCCCTAAAATTTGCAAATGCGTCTCTCTTCTCACATATATTACTGAAAAATTATATCCAATTTTTGTTAATAATTTTTTTTATTAAACGACAAATCAATTGCATTCACAATAATATAATAGACGACACTACACAAACATCGAAATCTCAACTCAAACATCAATAGTAGTTCTATCTTTTAACTTACAACAAATATTATTACAATCAATTAAAGGAAACAAAAAACATCACCTAATAGACTTTATCTTCTTAATATATGTCCAGAGTAATCTCATTTCACCCCTAAAATATTTCATATTTCTTCCCCACTTAATCAATTATACATACATAATTATCTTAATCATTTGAAAAGAAAAATATATTATATATAAATCTAATAGTGACTTAAATAAATAAATAAGTAAATATTTTTTTATTTCGAATGATTGAAACTCTATATATGTAGAGATATTTAATTTCAACTCTATATATTTTTTATATATATGTCACAATTCAGAAAAACATCATTTCGTCAATGTAACAACAAAATAATTAATTTTGTAAACAAAAAAATAAATATCATTTATTAGTATACGAACAATAATAATAATAAATAAATATCATACTTGTTTACATTAACTCATCATGAACATAATTATAATATTCACTTCCAATTTAACTTATTTAATTTTTAGAAGAAAAATCAAAATCTTAAAAAAAACTAACAATTGTGTTAAATGAAATTTTTTTCCCCAAACAATTCACTCCCTCATCAAACCCAACCCACTTCTTCCTCTCCCTCTTTCAAAATACCAATTCATACTATCTTTATTTTTTAGAATATTGACATGCACTTCAAAGAAGAGGATTTCTTTTTTGTGTCCAAATCGAATGAAAGTAGTCTCTATTTTTGGAGGAATTTTTTTTTATGATTTTTGGTGATTTTTTTTTTTTTAAATTTATTATAAAATAGTTGATTTATATTCAAAAAAGAGGATTTTTTAAATAAATATCATATTTGTTTACATTAACTCATCATGAACAAAATTATAATATTCTTTTTCAATTTAACTTATTTAATTTTGAGAAGAAAAATCAAAATCCAAAAATAACTAACAATGTGTTAAATGAATTTTTTTTCCCAAACACTACACTCCCTCATCAAACCCAACCCACTTCTTCCTCTCCCTCTTTCAAACTACCTATTTATACTACATTTATTTTTTAGAATATTGACATGCACTTCAAAGAAGAGGATTTTTTCTTGTCCGAATCAAATGAAAGTAGTATCTATTTTTGGAGGAATTTTTTTAATGATTTTAGGTGGAAAAAAAATTAGAAAAAAAAATTTATTATAAAATATTTGATTTATATTCAAGGAAGAGGATTTTTTTTCTGTGTCCGAATCAAATGAAATTAGTCTCTATTTGTAGAGGAAAAAAAATTATGAATTTTGGTGTAAATTTTTTTTTAATTAATTTATTATAAAATAATTGAGGCCAAAGATTTTGGGGGAAAAAAATTCATAAATTCATGCATCCAATAAAAAACACTTGATGTTGATTTCAATGTCTAATATTTACATTTATGCCACGAACGTAAATGACTAAAACACCCTTGACTTATTTCCAAATTTAACCACTTGATGTTGACGTTTTTTAGCGCTAAATTTCCATTTTTGCCACTTTCTTGCTTTTAATATAGTATAGATAGATGAGCTACTCAAGTGATTCAGTACTGCAGGCATATACAACTTACAGAAGCTACAAGCCTCAATCATGGAAATACTTGTCTCCAACCTGAGATCATTCTGACCTTCTGACATAATGAGATATGACAAAGAAGAACAAGAACCGCAATGCTTTGTCTAGAGATGAAAGCCCATAGCATGAAGTTATATTTGAATCCATAATATTAGCAACACCATACAGATAACTTAACACAGAAACTTACCCAGTCATAGTTTTTAGAAAGGAATTCAGCAACAGTTGACTTATGCCTTGTCAATAGCTCCTGAATTATGTGTGAAAACATCAGTAATCAACTGTTTCAAACATGATAACTCACTTGAACGCAAAAGAATACATAGAAATTTGACAGAAAAAGCCTAATGACTTTCTTTCTGTTACAATTATGCTTAATGATTTTGCTAAGTATATACAGTTACAAGGTGCCTAATGTAAGCATGCATGGAAAATATTTTCTAAAAATTTTTACTTAGCTTTTCAAGGAATATAAAGTGCAAAAGCATTCATATTTTCAAAAGACCAATAAGCAAAAAAGTGCCATAAAGAGGAATAAAGCAAGTCGATATGATTAGCATAGATGTTTAAATGATCAAAATCCATATTTTGGTGGGACTGTGTATATGCAAACAATGATAACAAATACTCCTCTGTACCAAGAAAGTTGTAATTTTTCTTTCCGTCACAAAAGAGTCGCAATTATGAGAGAGGAAATAATTTTAGTGCAACTTCATAAAAAGAGCAAGCAAAGCTAACATTCTTAAGAAGTTTGATTTGTCAATCACGAGTCTTGTTTTTACCACAGAGGGAATAGAAAAGAGTGGCCACGAAAGAATTCTCTAGGAAAAAAAGTCAAAAGAAGGAACTATGAAAATCTTCTCAAGATATTCAACCTTAAAAGTTGCTGTGGCATCTGATGCTATTTCAAAATTTGGATTCTGTATATAGTTGAAGAACTTGTTCATGTGCTCCGACTCCAAGACATATCTGTAATAGTAGACAGAGAAGTTAGCGACCATAATATGAATCTAGTTAATAGGTGGAGATGCCAAAAGTTAACATTTAAAATAGCGATTGCGTCACAAGTTTGTCAACCATTTTTCTAGCAGGTGACCCTCAGTGATGCAGTTGGGGAAGGAGCAAAATTCCCCACCACTGATTGGGGAAGGATACTCATAAATAGATAATCTTGGAAAGGATGGCCATGGGCGTATGTGTTGTATGGGACATGGTCTTACAAAGATGTTTGGTGAAGCTTCAACAGCTAAAACAGTTGCAGCGGTCCATGCTGATTTTGGGGAGAAGATGGAATTACAAGAAAATGTACATGGAAGCTGAATTTTCAAAGCAATTAGAAGCTCAAAAAATCCCAACAAGCTGAATCATCTAGGCAGATGGAAGCTGAAATTTCAAGGCAATTAGAAGCTCAAAAAGATGCCCAACAAGCTGAATTCTCTAGGCAGATGGAAGCTTTTCAGCGCAACCTTATGGATCAACTACAAGCAAGCAGTAAGCACCGACATCGTTCCCCAATCACCATAACCACACCGAAGTACGAGGTATGTACGTTTTTGTATGACTTTTGAATCTTATGAAGTACTCACTCCGTCCCAAATGAATGTCAAATTTTATTTTGGAGAGATATTTGAAAAAGTTGATTTTAAGCACTTTTAGTAACATTGATCTCAAAAATCATTGAGATTTCATTATGTGAAGAACTTAAGTGATGCATTTAAACTGTTTGTTAGCTCTGAGGGATCTGCTTCTGTTAGTCTTGCCACTACTTCCACCTTCCCTCCCAATACTTCTTGAGAAATCAATGATCCTACTTCTATAGGAACCCACACTTTCTCTTTAGTGCCTTTCTGTTACTCTCTCTCTGTCTCTCTCCCGCCTCCCCGCACATGCACACTCTTTTTTTTTCTCTCTCCACTGGTGAGAGATGATATATATGCCAAGATACTAATACTAAATACAGGGTCAACTATTATGGAGCTAGTGAAAATAGATATTTAACAAGTTAAACAATTATCGCAGCCCAATGAGCAAAAACAGAGACGATGAAGATAATGTTATCACTTAAGTTATAACCTTGAAAGTTGATATAGACCACTAAATCTTGAGTGCATACCTTGCAACAACCTGATGCCGAATGCAGTCTCTCAAAATTGCACCATAGGATAGAGCAATGTCAGAGTCTTCATAGCTAGCCATTCAATAAAACCATATACAAAGTTTAAACCTTAATGAAAGTAGAAGGGTTTGGTATCTTCCAGTTTAAAATCAATGAGGCAAAATAAAAATTGACAGGACATAAAAAAGGCACAAGAGTAACAAGACAATCCAGGGTACACTACTGCACAGAAAGTAAATATTGCATAAAGGGCAAAAAGTTATAGCAAAGAGTATCCATTTGAGGTCCTAAGACAACCATACAATTCACGGATTCCTCAATTTTCTATAGGTATTAAGGAGATGATTAGTTTGCGTCTCTATGAAGGAAGATTTTCTTATTGACAAACTTGTTTGAGCAAGCATTTTAGTAATTGATAATATTTCTAGATAAACATTAAATAGACTATCTATGATCTTGATCAGCTATTTACTTAAACCACGTTAGTATCAAACCTCACTTTAATTTTTAGTTACAATTGGTACTTTCATTGCTTTTTCAGACCCATCTGGCTAACTAAAATTCTGTTCCATTTGTTGACTATGATTGATAAATCCATATAAATCTGAGGTTTCCCAGCTGTACATGCATAGTTTGCACATCTTTAGAATAGTATGGTATCATATTTTTTGTTTTAAAAAAAAACTTCTGCTCTTCATATGGAATTCATGTATATGTGTATAAACTACTTGTGGTTCTCCTAACGTAAATGCATACAGTGTGAAGTGCTATTAAAGCGTTTTGCCTAGTAAACTTCCAGGATGTTCACGTTTAGAACTTTACCCACAATGAGTGAACGGAAGTCAATACTAATAACTAAAGAATTTCAATGCTTAACCAGAGGTAAAAGTAAAATCAGTAAGTTGAAGCATTCAAACCATAAAAAAGAAAGAAAATATATCAAACTTTGGTTGACCAGATATTTCCAAGTATTTGTAAAGGAATCTTACCCTGGAATCAGAACATCTAGAAGATCTATATTTTGTTCCATGTAATCAGAGGCAATCATCCTTGAATTCACCCTTTGTTTTTGCAGATTTGCAACCACATGAGTGACATCTTGACGTGCCTGCAGGATATATCTCATTGCTTTTTCGCACATGAAAAGAATAACAGATGGTGGAGACTCATGCTTTGGCTCAAGAAGAAAGTACACAGACAATCTAAAAATGATTAACTGAGTCTACCCCTCCCCCAGGATGTTTGTCTGTTTTTACTTACCCCCATATCAAATTTAGGAAGACAAATGACTAGAAGGCGTAGTGTATCTCCTTTGAAGAATTCCTGTGTTAACTTTGAACAGGCTTCTGTAATTGGTTCAGATTGATCATCACCATAAAGTACAGTCCTCATCTCCAGAATAAGTTTTCTTAGTTCAGACATCTGCAAATGGAGTGAGAATTCCAGTGTAAAATTTATACTCCATAATGTCAAACTGTTGCCTTGTCAAAGCACACTTAAACATGTGAACATTTAATCAGTTATGACATTTTAATCAGACTTTATAATGCTCAAGTTCCCAATAACAACCTTTAATAAGTAACTTAGTGATAATGAGAGCCTCTAATTTGTCCTTTGTCATTATCTATGTTAAATAAATCTGATTTGGAATAGTACATTATACATTGGAGGATTCAAAGTTGATTTTTGGTTCTTCCTAGTGAGACACGGTGAAGCCACACAACTCTAATAGAATGTTGCCTTCCAGTGGTATTATTATTGCCATGATATATCCAGCCAAGGTGTAAGATAATGTTAGAAGAGGAACTCTTCAAAACTTATTGGCAGTGTTGTGATGCCACACTTCATATATTCCACCAATCCACCTTCACTCATGTATACAGAATCTTTCCTCTACTGGATATTTACAAGTGTATAGAGGCTGAAGAGAAAAATAATACATGAACAATATTTTATTTTATTTTTAAAAAGTCGTTGAAAGTAATTTATACTTTTATTTTAGGAGTAATTGGACTTATTCGAAATTTTTGATCAATCTGTTTCTATATTTTTTTTCATCAAAAACAAACCAAAACCATTAATGTCTAATTGGGGAAAAAACCAATGGAAAATAAATGTTTTCCTCCCCTTGTCACCTACAGGAGAGTAAGAACTATATCTAAAGATAGAGAATCATACCCTATAAAGTTGATCGATTGCAAAAAAAATAAAAATTGGTTGAAAAGGTGAGAGTATTGTCATTCTCTATTAGCTCCAGTATATGCTTCTCTTTATTTCCATTCCATTGAATTCCTTTCAAAGTATCTGGTCTTCAATAGCATACAAATGACAATTTACAACCAAATTAGAATGTCCTCATAGATGTTGAGGTAATCATATGACTTTAAGACTCTTAAGCAATCAATAATAATGCATAAATTCTAACAAATGCATAAATGGGGTTAATATCACAAATAAAATTAGGGCATCTCCTTCTCCCTAGCAAGGCATTCTCTTGTTCATATACCCTTTCTAAAACTCAAATCAAACGTTATTTACATTACAAACAGAAATCAGATCTAAATTTTCAAAATTACATTCGCCAACAATTGGAAAAGAAAATCTGTCTTCAGAATCATCAAACAATGATTAAAAAAAATGTAGATGCAAAATGCAAAAATGGAAGGAGAGAGGTAAAAAAAAAAAACCTTTTCTTGGCGCTTGGCATGGCGAGGCTCTGGATTGGAGGAGACGAAGAGAAGGAGGTCGTGGACTTGACGTACGAGGTCCACCGGCGTGCGGGGTTTCGATTTGAAGAGCCCCTTCATCGGCTCCCCAACGCAGCCGCACAGCGCAACCAGATTCCACCCTGATTCCGACACACCTGCCTCCACACAAAAATCACCCACACAAAATAATATGTTATGAATTGAAGAAGAGAATAAAAATAAAAATAATAATCTATTTATAAATTTCGCAACGATTTGTTTTGAATGGATAGGAATCCTTTAGGGTTTTGGGGTAGAGATTGAGATCAATTAGGAGATGGATTAATATTATTGTGTAACGGGTGACGGTCGATTTTGGGGGAAATGATGGATCAATTGGATTAGGGTTTGATTTGGAGGTTGGAGTGAGTGGGGGTATGTAGTAACTAACTAACTCTCTCTCTCTCTCTCTCCCCGCCACTAAAGATTTTTAGCGGGAACTTTGCTAACTTGTGGTTTGGTAATGGTTACCATTCCCACTCAACTAAAAGCGCACCTTCCTCGCAGCGCTTCTATTCACTCTATTTCTGAAAAATAATTTTGATTTTGCTAATCAATTTAATGATATTTGATTTAATAATTTTCAAAATTTGAATATCGTTAATGATATTTTAAAATTTTAGCATATATTTATTGAGTTAGTATTGCGAAAAAACAACTGATGCTGCAGGAATTGTGCTTATCAGTAATCTTCCACGTGGCAGGACTAATCAACTGGCTCCTTGACCTGAAATCAGAACCCACGACTAGTCGGATGTGTCTCCGGCGAAGACGCTCGGGCGTGAGAGTAAGATAACGGTTGTATATAGTACAAAATGTATTGAATAATGAATTCAGATAACAAAATGGCAGTTACCTTTCACCGTTTGGTAGTGATGAAGTATTTATAGGCAATAGTGGTGTATTTTTTGGGAGGCGACATGTGCTCCGAGATTGTAGCGGCGGTTATTGGTCATGGGAACGTGTCTATAACGGCCCCTGATTTGTATGGATGTGATTATGAGAATTGTTCAACCAAATGTGGCGAGTGTCGGTCGTCAGTTGTTGTTTAGGTCGAGGTCGCCATTTGAGAAATGGTCGACTGACCGACGGCAGAGCATGGATCGTACCCGTATTAGAGCTTGGATAGTGAGGTCGGACTAAGTTAGGTCGGGACACAGTGGGTCGGACGTTGGGCTTAGTCGACCTGATATGTGAGACGGGTAGTGGGCCTTGCATTGATTGGGCCTGGCCACTCGATAGGGCAATAGTTGCTTTGAGGATTGGGCTTTGCTTACTTGGCCCAACTCGACACTTTTGGTATGTTCAGTGGCCCCCAACTTTCGAGTTGACTCTGTCGACTTGGAAGTTAAGGAGATCTTTGATGAGAATTATTTTGCTCGCAGGTCGATACTCGTTCTGAGGCTTAGTCGACCTATGATGACGTGGCACGATCCTGGACGTTGGCGATGAACGGTCGGAGATGAAGGAGCGCCGTTTTTCTGTCATCATTACTGTTTTGACGCTTGGTGGTCTTTCTCGAAAACCGCTTCAGAGTTTAATTTTGGAAAATCAATTTTGAATTTCTTTTCCTTTTCCAAATTTGGGAAAATATAAATACTCAAAAATCCTTTCTGATTCGAATTCTTACCGTCTTCAAACTCTTCTTCCTCGGCGATAATTGCGGAATTGTAGCAGGATTTAACCCAAGCTTGCGTCTTTGTCTACGACTCTCCCTTCTGCAATCAATTGAGGTATTTATCTTGTACTCTTGCTTTAGGGTTTTCATTCATGCTCTGTTTTCGTTTTCGCCATGGCTAGAACTTTCCGTAGTGAACCAGGAGCTTGTATGGGTACTGCACTGTTAACCGTAGGGTGTACAAGAATGCGAACGGTGAGTGGGGAGAACTGTCCTTGGATGAATGTGCCTCCATTTTGACCAGGTGGGAGTTGAATTTTAGTGAGATAGGTTTGCCCATTGTAGGAAATACTGAAAATCTAGTAGTCGATGATTCGAATATCATCACTTTTCATCTATTTCACGAACTGCTCGACCATATCACTTTGTTCTATGTTAGGGATGTCCATAAACCTTCCTTCCTTAGAAATAGAATAGGTTTTCCGGGTGAGTCTAGGTCGCCCTTAGGTAGGTCGACTGAATGTGATCGTAGGACTGACTCCCCTGCTTCCTCTTTTGTTTGTACAGATATGATGACTCAAGGTGGAGCTACAGCTTCAACTTCTTCCGGTCCCAGAATTGTGGATGCATTTAATGATTCTGTCGTGCCTGGGAAGAATGAGAGAGGCTATGTTCCTCTTGGGCCACTGCGTGGAAAGAAGAATCTGCCCTCTAGGTATAGTATGATTTGGGATTTTTGTGAAGTGAGCAAAGAGGACTATAGGGTGACCATTTATACCCAGGATGATTTCATGAAACAGCTTAGGTCGACTTTCACCAAGGACGCCACTAGAGTATCCTTCTTCTATGGCCAATTCGTAGCTGGCCTTAGGTTACCACTTGACCCTTTCATTAATGAGTTCTTGGAGTGTGCCAATGCCCTACCCCTTCAGCCCGGAGCCAATACCTGTAGGGTCCTAGTATGCTTCGCTATGGTGTGTAGGTTTTTAGGATATGAACCCTGTATGAGGGTTTTTAAGGAATTTTTCTGTATCAAATATAGTGGGGAGGATCTGAGCATTAGTACACCTTCTAAACCCAAATCTCGCAAACTCTTCACGAACCTCCCCAGCAAGCATAGTGGCTGGAACTCCCACGTAGTGGTAGTAGAAAGTAGGTTGGGATGGGAGTTTCCTTTGCCCAATGATGAAACAGAAGCCATGGACGAGAGAGATTATTGGGAGCCACTCTGGCATTTCGATCTGTATAAAAAGTTGTGTCGGTTAGCTGATAAGGGGCCCATCAGTTGGGAGAGCCTGATTACGACCAAATATAACTTCATCCAGGCTGGAATGATGGCTGGAGAGGGAGAAGTGCAACCTTTGGTGCCTGTTGGAAGAGGCACTATTTATCCTGATTGGGTTACCCATGCCTTGGGCAAATTTGAAGATAAGTGTCAACGTTGCAAAAAGACTGCCAACTACTGCAAGGACAATGGGGAGCATGCTGGTGGTAAGATATCTCTGCTCAGCTTTCCCTTATTCGCCCTTTATCTGTTAATTTGCATGTATGACTAGTTTGACTAGGGTGAGCTATTCATACGTTGGACTTGTAGTTCGTACCTAGCTTGCTCGTACGTAGAACTTTGTATGTAGAATAGTAAGCTCGCCAGTGATAAGCTCGTAGCTTGTATATTGATATGACAGCATAATGAATGATTTTGTGTGGTATGCTCTTCTCTTAGCTCGTCGTTCGTTAACTCGTATATAGGATGGTCAAGTCGTACATAGTTTGCTCGTACATAGAACTTCTGCTCGTATGTAGAACTTTCGTATGTCGATCTAACACATTGCTATTTTTGACTTTGTTGCAGTTTTAACTCCCGAACAGGAAGCAAATATGGGATGTATCGTTGGCATTTCCGACAAGAAGAAGGCAAAGAAGGCTCACGGAGCTGCTAATGCTCGAGCTAACAGGCAGAGGGAGGCTGAAAGAAAGACCAACTTGCTGTCCAAGGATAACGTTGGGATGGTGCCAATGGAGGGGGTTGAAGAAGATGACCCTCTGCAAAGTGGTACCCAGTCGGTGGATGTTAACGAAGGAGGTGACGAATCCACTAGGTCGGCTAGAGCAAGCCTAAGCTCCGACCCAATCCAGGAGGTTGATGCTGCGACCTCAGGAGCTGAGATGGCCGGGGTAAGTCCTCCAAACGTTGTGCTTGTTGAAGATGACATCATGGAGGTTGATGCTGATGACGAACCCCTGAATACGAGGAAGAGGCTGCGCTCTGGGAAAGGGAAGTTAGTGTCTTCAAGCCAAATGCCTCCACCAATCTCTCCTCCCCCCACCAAAGAATCCCTTGAGGACCAGATGAGGAGGTTGAGTGATGTCCCTCCACTCATAGGAGTTAACAGTTTAAGCCGTCGCTATCCAGACCGCTACTGAAAATGCTGCTAAAGCTGCCGTTGATAAATTCAAAGAGGGGGATGAGTATTATAACACCATCGTGGCTAAGGCGCAAGACTTTCTGGAGGTGGACAAGAGACATATGGCGCGTCGAGCACTGGTGGATTCAACAGCTACAGTTACCATCGAGCAATTAGCTCGTTGGTTCTCTGAATCCCAGTACGACATGGCAGCTCGTAGTGGTCACTCGGTCGTTCCCTACCTCGAGAATGATTTAGCCTTCATTGCCCAGGAAGACGAAGAGGATGGATGTGAGAAATGGGAAGCTCCTCCAATTTTCGAGAAAAATTTTGATGCTGTTTTGCAAGAGCTTGAAGATGCCGCCACTATGGAGGAAGAGCCTGATCAGCAATTATACTCAGAGTCGGGTAAACCCGTAGGCCCCCAGGAACAAGAAGAAAATGGAGAAAGTCGAGTTGTTACTGACGATCAAACTGATGCCGACCTGGACTCTTGATTTATTTGATTGAATTGTAACGAACAAGTTCCAAAATACTATTTACTTTTTTGCTTTTTTGAATACTTGAATGCCTTGGCCCAGTTTTTGGGAGGCATAGAAACATGTAATCATATTTTTGCAAGTCTCAGCCCGCTTTTGGGAGACTTAAACATGTTTAATCTTAGCTGACCTCATATCCTTGTATGTTTCATGCCTTTAATTTCAGCATATATATGTCGAGCTAGATATAGTAGGAAGAGTCGACTTAAACCTTGTCAAAATTCAGAAACGAGGTTGACCCAAGGCCGTACCTGTTTAGAGATGGCATAGGATAGAACTCATTGGAACGAAATCGACCTTGGATCGGACTTGTTATGAGACTAAAGCTGACTAAGAGTCGAGCTAATTTATACGAAGTCGACGTTGAGTCGGACTTATTAAAAGAATAAAGCTACTAAGAATCGAGCTAATTAAAACAAAGTCGACATTGAGTCGGACTTGTTAAAAGAATAAAGCTGATTAAGAATCGAGCTAATTAAAACAAAGTCGACTATGAGTCGGACTTGTTAAAAGAATAAAGCTGATTAAGAATCGAGCTGATTAAAACAAAGTCGACTATGAGTCGGACTTGTTAAAAGAATAAAGCTGATTAAGAATCGAGCTGATTAAAACAAAGTCGACTATGATTCGGACTTGTTAAAAGAATAAAGCTGATTAAGAATCGAGCTCATAAGAACGAAGTCGACGTTGAGTCGGACTCGTTAAAAGAACAAAGCTGATTAAGAATCGAGCTAGTTAAAACTGGTGTTGCACAACATTGGTCGAAACAGCATTCTTATTGAAGTACGAACACGCTTACATTAATCTGAAAACTAGAACTAAAACAAGCTTGAACTCGGAAGCTGAAAACTAGAAGTAGTATTTGATGAGGTGAGTGGCGTGCCAAGGATGTTTCAACTCTTCACCATCTGGATGGGCTATCATGTAAGTTCCTTCCTTGACTACTCGAGTAACCACATAGGGACCTTCCCATTTAGGAGATAGCTTATTCTGTTGGGTTCTCCTTCCTGTTGCCTCGATCTTCCTTAGTACGTAGTCACCCACTTGGAACGACCTTGCTTTCACTTTCTTGTCGTGGTAACTCTTGGTTCTTTGCTTGTAGTTGGCCATTCGCGGGTAGCGGTATCTCGCTTCTCGTCGACTAAATCAAGGTCGATCAATCTATTGATGTTGTTACGCTCTGGTCGAAGAATGTTACTCTAGCGAGTAGGAAATGCGAGCTCGGCGGGTGCCGTGGCCTGATCCATATGTGAGAGCGAATGGGGTTTCCCCGTAGGCCCCAGAGTGGTTGTGCGAGCGCCCCGAAGAGCAAGGGAGTTCGTCCAACCGGTTGTTGCGTCGACCTACGAGACCTGTCTTGAGTGCAGACAGAACCAGTTTATTCACTGCTTCAGCTTGCCCATTTCCTTGAGGATAGGCAAAAGAAGATTGCCAATGCTTGATTCCTACCCGATTCATCTACGCCGAAGGCTCTGGAAGCTATGATCCGTTGTCTGATACTATGGCTCGAGGAAAACCAAACCGACACCAAATGAAATCATGAATGAAGTTGATAGCATTCTCCTCTGTGATGCGAGCTAATGGTTTGGCCTCAACCCATTTAGTGAAGTAATCTATGGCAACGATCACATACTTGCAATTTCCCCGGGCGGGAGGGAAGGGTCCAATCAAGTCGACACCCCACATGTCAAATGGCCAAGTTGCAATCACTGGAGTCTGCTCGGTGGTAGGCATATGAGGTAAGTTGGCAAACCTTTGGCATTGATCACATTGTTGAACAAAGTTATGAGTATCAGCTCTCATGTGCGGCCAGTAGTACCCCAAAGTGATTAACTTGTCGCCAGAAGAGTCCGGCCCCTGGTGTCCGCCACAAATCCCATCAAGCAGACTTCATGTATCAATAGGGCGACCTCTTGAGGGTGGATGCACTTTAGCAATGGTCGAGTGTAGGATCTTCTGAACAGATTGCCTCCTTGAATGACGTATCTCGGAGCTTTCTTTTTGATTGCTCGAGCTTTCTTCTCGTCATCAGGCAGCTCGCCACTTTCTATGTACGCCTTCATTTCTTCGATCCAACACTTCTCATAAGCCCAATTTCTTGAAGTGTCCTCTACACACTGGATTTTTATTCTCTCATAAGCCGGATTTTCGAGGAAAGAGATGGGCTCTTCATGTGGCTCATCTGAAGTGGCTAATTTCGAGAGGAGGTCGGCTAGCTCGTTGTCTTCCCTTCCAATCCTCTGAATCTCCCAGAATTCCAAATCCTTTATCAGCTCCTTCACCAGGTCGCAGTATTTGATCAGAGTGGAACTAAGCACCTCGTACTCGCCTCTGACCTGGTTGACTATCAGTTGGAAATCACAATAAGCCATGATTTTAGTCGCTCCAAAACACTTGGCGTATTCTATGGCTGCTATCAAAGCTTCGTATTCAGCCTGATTGTTGGAAGCATCGAACTTGAACCTTAGTGACTCCTCATACACTGTCCCAGATTCTGGTTCAATTAGCACTATCCCTGCTCCACTGACACTCTTGGTCGCTGACCCATCTGAGTAGACCTTCCAACAATCGTCGGGTAGATTAGTAGTAACTTGGGACTCTGGCTCTTTCCCCTTGGTTTTCTCTTTTGGAGCTCGCTATTCGCTGTCTTCCTTGGTGAACGTAAGCTCGACCAAGAAATCTGCTAGGGCTTGAGCCTTTAACGCCTTTCGAGGTCTATACTCAATGTCAAATTCAGTAAGGGCAATTGACCAATTGAGCAGTCGACCTGAACTCTCCGGCTTGTGTAATATCTTTCTCAAGGGCGCATTGGTTAGTACCACGATAGGGTGGGCCAGAAAATAAGCTCGCAGCTTCCTTGAAGCTACGACTAGAGCATATGCGACCTTTTCAGCATTGTAGTATCTGCTTTTCACATCCGATAAGGCTTTGCTGATGTAGTACACTGGCTTTTGAAGCCCTTCCTCTTCTCTAATCAAGGCTAGCCAGCGACTTGTCTCCCACAGATAGATACACAAACAACATTTCGCCAGTGGTCGGGCTACTCAGGAGAGGTGGAGTGGCGAGGTAATCCTTCAGCTGTTGGAACGACGAATGACATTCGGTCGTCCATTCAAAATTTTTCGTCCCCCTCAACGCTTTGAAGAAGGGGAGAGACCTCTCTGCTGACTTAGATATGAAGCGGCCAAGAGCTGCCACCCTGCCGTTAAGTCGCTGCATCTCCTTTATACTGGTCGGCTCTTTCATGTCGACTAGAGCCTTGATCTTCTCCGGGTTAGCTTCTATGCCTCGCTGAGATACCATAAATCCAAGGAACTTTCCAGCAGCTACACCAAAGACACACTTGCTAGGGTTGAGCTTCATGTCGTTTGCTCTTAAATTGGCGAACGTTTCCTTTAGGTCGACCACGTGACGTCCAGTCTTTTTTTTGATGACCATATCGTCGACTTAGGCCTCCATGTTTCGGCCAATTTGAGAGGCAAAGACTTTGTTCACCATTCTTTGATAAGTCGCCCCTGCATTCTTCAATCCAAAGGGCATCATGTTATAGCAGTAGATGCCTCCAGCTGCTTGGAAAGCTGTTTTCACAATGTCATCTTCGTGCATCTTAATCTGGTGGTATCCTGAATAAGCATCGAGGAAGCTGAGGGTGGAGTGACCGACAATAGAATCAACTAGTTTGTCGATTCTTGGAAGAGGATAGCTGTCCTTCGGGCAGGCAAGATTTAGAGTGGTGAAGTCGACACACATCCGCCATTTGCCATTTGATTTCTTCACCATGACCACATTGGCCAACCACGTTGTGTGAGTGGCCTCCTTGATTATCCCTGCACTTAAAAGTTTTTGTACCTCAGTTTTTATGGCTTCCTCCTTATCACGAGCAAAACTTCTCAATTTTTGGGGTCTAGGCTTTATGGTCGGGTTGACTTCAAGTCGGTGAACGGCGACCTCTTCCTTGATTCCCCTCATGTCTTCTACTCTCCATGCGAAGACGTCATTACTCTCCTTGAGTAGCTCAATGATTTCTGCTCGCTCCTCGACAGATAGCTGCTTTCCAATTTGAATTTTTTGGTCGGGGTAGGAAGGGTTAGTGATTACTGACTCTAGCTCATCCACAACCTCTAACTCTGGACCATCTCTGAACTGCAGGGTTTCAATGATGATTTCTCTGACCCTTTGTCTCTCCTCGGCCCCCAGGTGTGGAGCTTCTTCTGCTATCATATCATCCAGCTTATCTGCAACCTCGCTGGTGGTGGTAGTGGCCCCCGAGTTATTGTCGATCTGGAGGCATAGGTTGCCTATGAGGACTTGGTCGACCATAACTACATCTGGATCGACCTCTGTGGTTTCAGAGTGACGTGTCGACTCAATCATGACCTCGTCATTTGAGCGATAGGTCGACTCCTCCACATTGGTGATTGTTGACAGTCGAGTAGTTTTGGTGACTGACTGGGACAGCTTCAAGTAACCATCTGCAGTCTCAATTTCTAACTCCCTTTTCTTTCTTTCTCTGAGAACATGATCCAGGTAGGCTCGAGCTGTGCCTTGTACACATCCAACTCCAGCAGGTGTGGGGAACTTGACTCGCTGGTGAGGAATTGATGCTACCATTCCAAGCGCGACCTGACCTGGAATACCAAGTATAGCAGCGTAATCACTGTTCACATCTATTATAATAAATTGTACCTTCGAAACTACCCTGTGGGGATGCTGGCCAAGGTCGACGTCGAGCTCAATCTGTCCTTTGGCGTCAACTCGATGGTTGGTGAAGCCCTCCAACCTGCCATCATACCTTTCAAGCTGCTCATCATTAAGTCCCATCTCTTGGAAAGTTTTGTAGAATAAAATGTCCTTGCAGGCCCCCGGGTCGACTAAGAGTCAGCTCGTCGTACATCCGTCTATGAGACCTGGGATGACGAGAACTTGCTCCCTAGCAGCCATATTGGTTGCCAACTCATGGGGGTAGAAGCTGATCATATCATCTCTGACATCTCTCCTTGGAGGCACATGTGGGGCCTTATTGAGTTGAAAAATTTTGTGCTTGATGGCGGTGTTACTGGCTTGCTCTCTGTAATGACCCCCAAGTTCAATCTAGGTTGCCTCGGTCTTTGTTGTCCACACTGCAGTGCTCGCCTCCACCGGTTTGAGGCCTCTTCACGTATGCGTCGAGTCTTCCTTGTTCGACCATTCTTTGGATTATGCGCTTGAGCCTAAACAATCCTCCAGTGAGGTGACCCGTGTCCTTGTGGTAATCACAATATTTCTTGTTGTCCCTTCGAACTTGTTGCACAGGTTCATTGGGGCGGTGGAGCCAACTCGATTGCATTCGGGATTTCGATTCGACTCGCCGTTAGGGGAGTGAAAGTCTCGTGCACCTTCTCTGTCGCCCTTGTCCTGTTCTTTCCATTTTTATTGTTTCCTCCATTCTTGTTGGAGTCCTTCTTATCATCAGCAACCTCCACCTTGGGGCTTTTCCCATTTATCTTCTCCTTCCTTTCCTCGGCTAGTGCGACATTGTAAACCTTTTCGAACAACTCTTGTCGAGTTGTGGCTATCTGGCTTGTGAGTTCATAATCCATGTCTGCCGAGGAAATACCACTTCGGAAGCAATTGATCACCTCTCTGTCAGTGAGATCCTCTTCAATCTTGTCAACCATTTCTTTAAACTTGGTGAAGTAGCTCATGGAGCTCTCATTTTTCGCTTGTACCAAGTTGTTCAGATCGGTGACGATCACTTTCCGAGCTCCGGCCGTCGAGAAGCGATCTAGGAATTTTGTTCTTAAACATGTCCAGTGGTTATGCTACCAGTACCAAACCATTGAACCACGTCAAAGTTTGCTCTGTGAGGGTACTTATGAGGGCTTTGCACATATTGTCGTCTTCATTGGCGACAAAGCACCGTGGCTTCCAGTGCGCTATGTGACTCTTGGCATTGGTTGCCCCTGAGTACTTTTCCAATAGGGGCAATGCGAAACTAGGAGGAGGTCGGCGTCTCTCATCTCCTTGGATAGAGGTCGAAGAGCAAAATCAACTCGTTGACCTTTCCATTTTCCTTATTCCTTTCATTCTCCCATTGCTCGAATTTTCTCTTCCATGGAGCCACTCCCTAGCATCAGTGTCCTCTCCAACGGGGGAACTGACATTCGACCTTTGGCCCTCGCTTTTGGGTGGAGTCATTTGTCCGCTTCTCCTATCTCTGTAGGAAGGAGCTCTTTTCGATCGAACCGGAGATCTTTGCTGTCATTCCTTTGTGGCGACTCGCGCCTATCATCTCAGTAGGCGACACTGCGCCTATTACCCCCAGTGGCGACTGCGCCTCTCGTCTCTTATAGGCGACACTGCGCCCATTCCTGTCCCTATGGGATCCCGATCTTTGTGTCGGGCGGGGAACTACGTCGGCTTCTATTGGCCTCTAAATGCGTCCTCAAATCTGATTGAGCTTCCTGCTCCCTATTCCTGGTGAGGCTAGCCCTTAAGTCATTACTCGGCACATGGATAGGTGATTGAGGTCGGACTACCATCCTTTGATCAGCATTTTGACCCACACCCTCATTAGGCCTAGCACTCTGGCTGCTTTGCTGTTGGAGACTTGAGAGGGAGCCACTCTTTCTGAACGTATGTCAGCCTGTTCTGCTTCCTCCATAGCTATTAAATCAGCCAGAATCTAGGCTCGTTCCAACATCATTTCCTTCTTGCTCATGGGATTGGTTGAGGGACACGCCTGTTTCCAATGTTAACCTTTGTCAGTTTGGACGTTTTGGAGGAGGTGGAACTCCTTGTCCCTCCATATGGCGTTTTCCTCTTCTTGTGTCGGCAACCTACGCCATCAACATATTTGGTAGAGCGCGTTGCTCTACCGTGAGGGCGATTTGGTGGGGAGGAGGCGGATTGGTGTTATCGGTATTGACGTTGAGATTTCCGGCGTTTGCATTAGTGTTGTTGTTCACGGCCTCGTGCCCAAGCGAGGCTTCGCATATGTCCATCCGAAGTCACCATTGTTGTAGGTTGAGAAAAATTTCGAGGTCAAGCTAAAGCACGATTCCGACAATGGAACCAACCGATCTTTGCGAAATTGTGCTTATCGGTAATCCTCCACGTGGCGGGGACTAATCACCTGGCTCCTTGACCTGAAATCGAGAATCCACGACTAGCCGGATGTGTCTCCGGCGAAGACGCCTCCCAGGCGTGAGAGTAAGATAACGGTTGTATATAGCACAAAATGTATTGAATAATGAATTCAGATAACAAAATGGCAGTTACCTTTCACCGTTTGGTAGTGATGAAGTATTTATAGGCAATAGTGGTGTATTTTTGGGGAGGCGACATGTGCTCCGAGATTGTAGCGGCGGTTATTGGTCATGGGAGCGTGTCTATAACGACCCCTGATTTGTAGGGATGTAATTATGAGAATTGTTCAACCAAATACGCCGGCAAGTGTCAGGTCGTCACTTGTTGTTTAGGTCGAGGTCGCCATTTGAGGAATGGTCGACCTGACTGACGGGTAGAGCATGGATCGTACCCGTATTAGAGCTTGGATAGTGAGGTCGGACTAAGTTAGGTCGGGACCTGGTGGGTCGGACGTTGGGCTTAGTCGACTGATATGTGAGACGGGCCGTGGGCCTTGCATTGATTGGGCCTGGCCCCCTTGATAGGCTGGGGCAATAGTTGTTTTGAGGATTGGGCTTTGCTTACTTGGCCCAACTCGACACTTTTGGTATGTTCAACAACTTTTTTTAAAAGAACGACTTTATAGCACATAATTTAAATGTATAAGAAAAAATGGGTTCATGCGTTAATGGTGTCGATGCATGTGCTATAGTGTCGGTGCATGTATTTGGGAGTGTCAGTGCATGTGTTATTGTGTGTTAATGCCAGGGCCGGCCCTATCATTTTAGAGGCCCTGTTCAAAATTTAAAATTAGGCCTCAAAATATAATAAAAAATAAAAGGTATATTATACTCTTATCTTATCAACATTCTGATTCTTTTAAAAAAATAAAAAAAAGGGGTCAATTGCTATTTGGTGACCTAAGTTTTACACATACTTGCAATACGACAGCCAAGAGTTCAATTTAGTCAATCAATGCCCTAAGTTTGCAATTTTTAGCAAATTGGTATAAAAACTAACGAAATCGTTAATTTTTTGACGGAATGAATTTCATGTGCCTTTCACGCGAGTATGTAAGGGGTAATTTCGTAATTTCATGATTCATGTGCAAGTTTAAGAGGTTAAATGCACATTTTTGAAAATGAAGGGTTGTGATGAAAAAATAAATCCCAAAATCAAATTGCACCCCACCCCAACTCATTCCCAGCCACGCCTTTCTTCTTCAACCATGGGTGGGTCGGTCGGCCGGAGACGAGGGATATTGCCGTAAAAAATGGCGGAGAGAGAGAAGCATCACCACCGCACCCAGATCCCACCACCGCCCATTAACAACCCAGCACTAAGAATCGAAATATAAACCATATCACAATACTTCGATCTTTATTGACTTTCAGAAACCGAATTTGGTATAAGTCGAAGGTAGAAGAAGTAGTAGATAGACAGATATATAGAGAGAGAATTATGGAGCTGGGTGGAAAGGGTTGGGGTGGGTGGGTGAGGGAGGAAGAAGGGTTGATGAAGGGGAGATGGTGGGGCGGAGCTGGGTGGGAGAGAGCAAGAGACTTGGATGGGGGAAGTGGGTAGGGCCGGGGGAAAAGGGAGGAGTTTTAGCCGGAGGTTGTTGATGGATGGGTTACGATGGGGACGATGTTGGTGGTGCTCGGGTAAGAGGGAATGGGGAAAGGGTGGGCCGACGGCTGTGGGAATCAGGACGATGAGTACTTGGCCAAAGGTAGATGAGTCTTTTGGAGAAGGAGGAAGGGAGGAAGACGGTGATAATGGTGGCAGTGGTGGCAGCGGCGGCGATGGCATATAGGTGGGCTGGAGAAGGGAAGAAGAAGAAGTTGGGTAGGGATATTTATTTATACTTTTTTTATTATTATGAATTTGTTTTTATTAATTATCTTTTTAGTGGTATATTTTAAGATTTAGTATATTATATTTAAAATAATTAAAATTATAGGTAATATTTAAGATCTTAATTTAATATTAATTATTGTAATTTAGTATTTAATTTTTTAATATACTAATACTTAATATTATTTATTTATATCTAATGAACTATATATTTTGATTTCCAAAAAAATGAACCATGAGTTTGCACATGAACCATGAAATGAAATGACAAAATTACCCCTTACATACTCACGTGAAAGGCACATGGAATTCACCCCGTCAAAAAATTAACGATTTCGTTAGTTTTTATACCAATTTGCTAAAAATTGCAAACTTAGGGCATTGATTGACTAAATTGCACTCTTGGCGGCCGTATTGCAGGTATGTGTAAAACTTAGGTCACCAAATTGCAATTGACCCTAAAAAAAATAAAATTAGAAATGATAATTTCAAATTTGTACTAACAAAAAATAACATAAATTTAGATAGAAATTAAGATTTTAAAATAACAAAGTCAAATTTTAATTATGAAAGGAACAAAGAACCTGGATTATTTTTTCAGATTCCCCCAATTCGCAAAAACACCCCAAGCCAATTTTCCCCTTTTCAACAAGTTAACATATCAAAATTTGCATAAACCTACGGAAACCAAGGACAAGAACAATAAAATTTCGGAAGAAATAAAAAATCAAGCTTAGTTTAACAGAATGCTGAATGAATTCGTGGGTTAGAGAAGTGGAATTCATCAATTTTCTATGTGGGCTATTTGGTCATGAGTCAGAGCTGCAATTCAGTGAATCAATTCAAAAATAAAAGAATAAAAAAGAACACTCACTTTTTCTCTTTTTTGGCATCAACAAGCAAGCACAATGGAAAAATCGACAGAGTAAAATAGTGATGGTTGGTAGAGATTACTCAAGTTCAACAGTTCGAGAATGACCATCGTTGAATTAAACGTTGCTGAAATCTTATAAAGGCGTCGCTCAATATACTTTGGAAGAATTTTTTTAAAGCCGTTGTTGAAGCAATATTCTCAAATTAAAGAAGACGAGGCGTCGGCGTTAATGACATTAATGGCGTTGAATATTCCTTCTTCTCGTCCGCATTGGTTGAAAACTCATCAGACGTTGATTGGACAGAAATTGCAGAATCGATCGCGCTGAGTCCAAGTAAATCACTAATACATAAATAATGAAAATGGCCCCTGAAATTTTGAGGTCCCAAGCAATTGCTCACCTTGCTCCTACTACTATGAGCCGGGCTTGGTTAATGTATGTGTTATTGTGAGTGAGTGAATGTATTATTATTATTTTGAAAAGGGCAAATAAACTTCTTAAATTGTCATCAAACTTCTTGTATTATTGAGTATTAGTAAATGTGTTTTGTGATTCATGGTGCGTGCGTTATTTAGTACTCCCTCCTCCCAAAATATTTGTTCCATTTAATTTTTTTGTTGAACTTTGATCACAAATATATGACAATTTAATTATGTTCATAAAATTCTAAAAATTTCTATTGATTCACCATTAATAATATTATCAACAACAACTTTTAAAATTTCATGAACATGATTAATCTCTCATAAATTTGTGATCAAAGTTCAACAAAAAAATCAAATGGAACAAACATTTTGGAACGGAGAGAGTATCAATGCATTTGTTTGTGAGTCTTATTGCATATTCCCTCCGTACTTACGAAGAGACAAAGATTTGGTCTTGTACTTACTAAGAGACAAAGATTTGGTCTTGTACTTATTACTAAGAGACAAAGATTTGGTCTTGCACGAAAATTAAGAAAAGTGATTCAGGAAAGAGAAAAAGTGTATAGTGAAATAAATATTGTGAGTATGAAAAGTGATATAGGAAAGAAAAAGTGGGATAGAAAATAGTTAGTGGATAATTATTGTGAGTATGACAAGCGGATCTCACAAATAAAAAAGTAATAAAGTTTTTTTCCTTTTTTGGTTTGTACCTTTTCAAAGGAAACACCCGAAAAGAAAATTTGTGCCTCTTCGGACGGGACGGAGGTAGTACGCTTTTTACGGTCAGTGCACGTGTTTTTTTAATATCAATGAGATGCATATGTTTATGAGTAATAGTTTGAAAATGTTATAAAGATAATTAATAAAAAATCTTGTAAGAATATTGAAAATTTGTATCATTAACATTTACATTTATTTATAATTAAAAAAATCGTAAAAAAATATGTACAAATATTGAAAGTTTGTAACATTAATATTAGCAGTTTGTCGTATTAATACTCAGATTTTAAATATTTAAGGAACATACTTTTGTTTAACACCCATTTTTTATTTAATCGAGCTGTACCTAAAAAAAATCAATTATTTATACTGCTTAGTAAAAATTGATTTGTTTTACATTACATTTATGTGTATGGTAATGTACAAAGTCTATCACGAAATATAATATATTTTGTAGCAATTTTTTAAATTGCCACTCAACAATATGTAGGGATTAATACGGATATTTCATTGGAGTTGATGACCTTTTTTTAAAAAAAAAAATGGATTATGGGTATATAATAATTTTAAGATTGTTTATAACGTCTCTCACATCCGTATTCATGCATTAAAATATTGTATTATACTGTAAGCTTTATATATATATATATATATATATATATATATATATAATTAGATATTTTACGAGTGTGAATATCAATATTTTTACAATATTCTACCTAATTTAGGGGTGTAAATGGTTCGATTTGAGAGAATTTACAGATCGAAACACAATTTAGATCACAACTTATTATCAGATTTGTTTAAATTTTTCGTGATTACGGAGGAAGAGCGAAAGATTCGAGTATTTAAGAGGAAAGTCGGAGGAAGACAAACTAGAGGAAGAGAGATCGAAGGAAAAAAACACTTTATAATTTCGATCGTGCAGAAAACTTGATTATTTATGTGTCGTAATGAATATAACAAATGATGATATTCATGTTAAATAATATATAAAACGAGAGTTAGGATTAGTGTATGTAATGTAGATTTTTTTGTTGATCTAACAGTAAATATTAATAAATATACGAAAATATTAAATAAAATAAAAAAACAGAGGTTAGGATTAGTTTATCTTATGTGGTTTATTTTGATGGTTTGATTTGGCGATTTGGTCTCGTGGTTCGATCTCGTAGTATTAAATCACAGTTTGGTTTGATTTAATTTGAATGGATCAGCCCACAAATCAAACCAAACTATATGATTAGCCAATATTTGAGATCGAATCCAACATTCATTCATACGTAAAATCAAATCACATAACTTGGTTCTCTTGTTGAAATGCGGTTTAAACTGAACAGTTTACACCCCACGGTAATGCATGACTGCGGGTTTATTTATAATTTTTGGGTGTAAATAGAGATAATCAAGAAATTAGAGGGCGAGGGAGAACCTCCGCCACAGAAGCTCACCGGTTCTTCCTGCTGCTAAGATTACAAGAAAAGAAAATGGAGATGGCGTAATCCTCCAGCAATGGCGTTAACTCGTTCTTCTCGCTCTCTCTTTACTTCTTCCCTCCATCTATCAAACCATCATCATAAACCCTTATCCCCGACTCCCCCTGCAACACTCTCCTTCTCAATCTCCAAACACCTCCCTAAATTTGGGAATTTCTTCCCCCACAACAACACTAATCATGCCTTCTCCAAATCCGTTGCTGTCGCTACTGATTCCACCGCCGTGACTGCCCCTCCGGTGGAGAAAGTCGTGCTTCCAACTAATGAATCTTCTCAGACTCTTCTCAAAATCCGACATACAGTACTTTCTTTTCCCCAGTTTTCCTTGATTTATGAAGTTTCCCGTGTTTTTTTTTTCCGCTACCCATATGCTTGTTTTTATGTTTAATGCTGGTTTGGTTGCATAGGGTCTCAATTTTCTTGCTCTAATTTGGGAATTTACATGTACTGAGTGTGCTTCAAATCTGCCACTTTTTGCTACTGTCATTAGCTTATAACTACTTTGATTGTGGTAATATTGTGATTGTTGAACCAATGCAAATGTGTTGTAGACTAAATAAAGTTTAGACACATGGGAACATCTCGTATACCCATCCTACCTCTGCTTTCTGCTTTCTTGATTAACTAATATTTACTTATTTAGTCATGCTGTCTAAGTTTTCGATTTGAAAATATCATTTATTCGTAATCAAGTGAAATTAGGGTTGGAAATTGTCTTATCTTTATTGAGTTTCAGTTTGCATAGTAATTAGGCATCTATTATGTGGTAATATAACTTTTTTTGATTGTTAGTTCATGTTTATGGTCTACATTATTGTGTTTGGTAACTTACATTCCCATTTGTTAATAAACGCAAATTGAATGCTGAGTTTTCTTGGGCTAAATGATTTTTTGCATTGGTCCAGTGTGCTCATGTAATGGCCATGGCTGTTCAAAAGATTTACCCAGATGCAAAAGTAACTATTGGTCCATGGATTGAACATGGGTTTTATTATGACTTTGATACAGAGCCTTTGGCCGATAAGGACCTCAAGAAGATTAAGAAGGAGATGGTGAGCAGCCAAATCCTAAATACAAACGCTGTTCTTTTTCTTACCTGAAAGGTCATGTCTTGGGAAAATATTCCTTTGCTGTTTTTTCAGGGTGTGGATTTTTTTTCTTAATACTCTGTAGGATCGCATTATTCGCCGAAATTTACCTCTTGTTAGAGAAGAGGTTACCAGAGATGAAGCTCGAAAGAGAATAGCAGCAATCAATGAGCCTTACAAGATGGAGATTTTGGAGAGTATCAAGGATGATACCATCACAATCTATCACATTGGTAAAGCTTGTGATAGCTTCTCTTTTCTGTTCGTCCGAACTTATTAGAATAATGAACTGTCTTGCTAGACACAAAAATGTTAATAAGTTTTTGCTTGTCGATACACTTTCTCTTTCATGGGTTTTTGTGAGTGATTATGCGGATTTGTAGTTTCATTTTGAAACTATTATTCCACAATTGTTTAATTTCTTGATCTCAAATCATTATCTTTTCAGGTGATGAATGGTGGGATCTTTGTGCTGGTCCCCACGTTGAAACTACTGGAAAAATTAACAGGAGAGCTGTGGAACTTGAATCTGTTGCTGGTGCTTATTGGCGAGGAGACACAAATAAACCAATGCTCCAAAGAATATATGGGACTGCGTGGGAGAATGAAGAACAATTGAAAGCATACGTCCACTTTAAAGAGGAGGCTAAACGTCGGGATCACAGACGGATTGGCCAAGATCTTGATCTCTTCTCTATACAGGTTGCTCTCATCGAATTACGCTTTTATCTGTATTTAAATCCTGAAAAATGGGTTTTGTCCAATAAACTCACAAGACTGAATGTCTTTGTGTCTTTGGAAATCTTCAGGATGATGCTGGTGGTGGATTAGTGTTTTGGCATCCCAAGGGTGCTGTTGTGAGGCACATAATTGAAGATACCTGGAAGAAAATTCACATAGAACGTGGTTATGATCTTTTATACACTCCACATGTTGCTAAGGCTGATCTGTGGAAAATCAGTGGTCACCTAGACTTTTATAGAGAGAATATGTATGACCAGATGGACATTGAAGACGAACTTTATCAGCTTCGGCCAATGAATTGCCCTTACCATATCTTGGTTTATAAAAGGAAGCAGAATTCTTATCGCAACTTCCCCATTAGGGTTGCTGAGCTGGGAACAGTGTATAGATATGAGTTCTCCGGAAGCTTGCACGGCCTTTTCCGTGTAAGAGGTTTTACCCAGGTATGTTTTCACCCCCCCCCTACGACAATAAACTTGTTTTAGTCTAAATGTATATACTTTCCTTTCAGAAAAGTAACTATACCTATTCATTAGGATGATGCACACATTTTTTGCTTAGAGGATCAAATTAAAGATGAAATCAGGGGTGTCCTTGATCTTACAGAGGATATATTACTGCAATTTGGGTTTGACAAGTATGAAGTAAACCTCTCAACAAGGCCTGAGAAATCAGTGGGAGGTGATGATATTTGGGAAAAGGCGACATCTTCCCTTAAAGCTGCGTTGGATGATAAAGGTTGGAGTTATCAAATTGATGAAGGTGGTGGTGCCTTTTATGGCCCAAAAATTGATCTCAAGATAGAGGATGCCCTTGGCCGAAAATGGCAATGCTCAACTGTACAGGCATGTTCTCAGCTTGGACTAAAAATTAATGATCCACTATAGATTAATCTTGTACTTGGTAACTTATCTTGCCTTATAATTTTTGCAGGTTGATTTTAATTTACCAGAGCGTTTTGACATCACATATATTGATTCAAACTCAGAGAAGAAGCGACCGATCATGATTCATAGAGCAGTTCTTGGATCCTTGGAAAGGTTCTTTGGAGTACTTATAGAGCATTATGCTGGAGATTTCCCGTTATGGCTTTCTCCTATACAAGTTCGAATTTTACCTGTCACAGACACACAGGTAAATAGATCGTACATCCTTCTAACTTTCAAAAACTAAAATATCTTTCATCCTTTTCCATTATGTCTTTACAGCTTGAATTCTGCAAAGAAGTGACAAGATCAATGAAAGCCAATGGTATTCGAGCTGAGGTGTCCAGCGGTGAGCGCCTCCCAAAGCTCATTAGAAATGCAGAGAAGGAAAAAATTCCCTTGATGGCTGTCGTGGGGCCCAAGGAGGTTGAGACGCAAAGTGTAACCGTTAGATCAAGGTTTGGCAGGGAGCTGGGGACCATACCAGTTGCTGATTTTGTCAGCATGATCAAGCATGCTGCTGAAAACAGATCATTAGTTGAAGCTGTCCATGAAACCACAGTGTAGAACAGATATACATGATAATAAAAGTATGCTTTTATACTTCACGAGCAACTGAGGCCTATCATTTCTTCATGCGTATAACTTGTTTGATAGCTTGTACACTGTAAGTTCTACTTCATTTTCATGTCTGATGGGGTTATTGGTTCTTCACTCAATGGGAGGAGTAGGTATACACTTTTCGATTTCCCTCAGAATGTTCTAGACTTCTAGTTGACCTTCTAGGGTTAAATGCAATGTATTAATAAGAAACTTACATTTTTATATTGATAAATAAATTGTATTAGTAAAATTTATTCCTTCAATCATCTGGACCGATGTTGTTATTTCCTGAAAGCAGTAAACAATAGTACATGCGGCCTTTACGCAAATGAATGGAAAATGTGTTTTGGTTCTTGACTGAGAAATCGCTGCCGTAAGAAATATGTTTGTTCACTCTGAGGTCCTAATTAGGGGGAGAGCTTATGGTGTTAGTTTTATCTGTTTCCATATAAATATTTCCCTGTTACCCACATCCCAATTTGCACCCTTTTTCCTATTTTTCAAGAACCAGAAACTTTAATAAATAAAATAATAAATATATATATATATTAAAAAAAAAAAAAAACAAACAAAAAGAAAAGAAAACATGAGTTCCATGTCAATTCATGTAGCGACATGCTTGTTGTTTTGGATGCTGTTAGTCACTGGAAACCAGGGTGCAATATTTGATGTTAAGAAATATGGAGCGGTTGCTGATGGTCGTATCGATGATAGCCAGGTGATAATAAATCATTTCCAGATTATTTCCTAAATTTTGATTTTGATTTTGATTTTTTATGCTCATTTCTTCAGGGATTAGCTTCCAAGCTTATTCATGTCCATGTCCATTGCTTTTGTTTATTTCTTTTGCAGGCCATTACAAAAGCATGGACAGAGGCGTGCGGATCAGCTAGTTCGAGCACACTTGTCATTCCAAAAGGGACGTACATGGTGAACCAAATCGAGTTTCAGGGTCCTTGTAAGGCTCCCATTGGAATCAACGCTCTTGGAGCAACTTTGCTGGCCCCACCAGAAATTGAAAAGTTCTCCAAGAATGCTTGGATAAAGATCCAAAACGTCAATGCCTTGACTCTCTCCGGTGGTACATTCGATGGTCAAGGCTCCATTGCTTGGGCTAAGAACGACTGTGCCAAAACTGGAAAATGCAACTCGTTACCTATTGTAAGTCCTATATTTTCTCACTTTTCTTATTTGTAAGACTGCGACATATATTGAAATCGAGGATTTTTTTTTTTGTATGGATTATATCTGCAGAACCTAAGCTTCAATAAGCTCATAAACTCGATCATTCGAAACATGACTTCACTAAACAGCAAGCTGTTTCACATGAACATCTTGGGAGCCAACAACCTAACACTCCAACACACCACCATCGACGCCCCAGAGCACAGTCTGAACACAGATGGAATTCACATTGGTCGATCGGACGGTGTCAACATCACCGGCGCCAACATCAAAACCGGCGACGATTGCGTGTCGCTAGGCGACGGAAGCCAACACGTACACATTGAGAATGTGACTTGTGGGCCCGGCCATGGAATCAGTGTCGGAAGTCTAGGCAAGTACGACGGAGAAAAACCCGTTATCGGAGTCACCGTCAGGAACTGCACAATCACTAACACGATGAATGGCGTTAGGGTCAAAACATGGCCCGCTTCTCCCAATGGCATTGCTCGCGACTTGCATTTCGAGGATATTGTCATGAATAATGTTAGCACACCGATATTAATCGATCAGGGATATTGCCCCTATGGTCAATGCAAAGCTGAGGTAAATATACGTCTTTTCCTATAACATTTTGAAACTGAAAGTGTTTTAACTGTTTTTTTTTTCTTTTTTTCGTTAAGGTTCCATCACGCATTAGGATTACAGATGTGAGTTTTGACGGGATCCGAGGAACGTCTGCAACAAAAGTTGCAGTGAAGCTTGTTTGCAGCAGAGGAATACCATGCGAAAACGTAAGGCTGAGTAATATAAATTTGGTGTATACAGGAAATAATGGATCCGCAATATCGGAGTGTGCTAACATAAAACCTACGCTCTCCGGCCAACTCTTTCCACCGGCTTGTTCGTCAGCACCGGATGCTTAATCCTCCATTAGCTAGCTGCTAATAATCGTTGTGTCGCACTCCTCCCTGCTTTGATGCATGAGGAGTTGAGTGAAAAATGTAAATTTAGAATTTGTAGTAAAGTGCACCCCTCCGTGCTTAGATTTGCATGAGAAAGCGGGTGGGAATATAAATTTGTGCATGTATATTTCCATTGTTTTGAACCCTTTTGGGATGGTATTAGTGAAATGAATGTCATTATCGATATATTTGTGTTATTCTTTGCATTTAAGGATTTTTCGAAAAAAAATGCCAACACTGTCAACACAATCAAAAGCAATTGATACAAACACAAAGACTAGAAAAAGAGCTTATATAGGGTTGCCATTAAATTGGATCACTTGTGGTACACCAAATATAAACAAACTTACCAAATATAAACTCGTTTGTTTGTCGTTATTAAATTGGATCACTTGTGGTACACCAAATATGAACTCGTTTGTTTGTCGTTATGCGTCAAATTAATGTATACGGTTCCATAATTTTCAATACTTCCCAACTAAATATTCGACTCAAAAACAAAAAAAAAACACTTTGGTACCCTTCGCTGACCTCCAAGCGACCCGCCGTCTTCCTGTAACCCTAATTAGGGTTGCCCAAACCTCCTTCTTCTCCGGCCAGATGGCCTCTTCCTCGCCTGGTGCTGCTGTTTTGGGAGGTTCGCCTCCTCCTAACCCTAACCCTAACCCTAATCCGCCTTTGAACCCTACTATCGTCCCTCCCCAGCCGTCATCCCCTACTGCTGCTAAATCTTTCGCATCAATTGTGAAAGGTTCGAATCCCCGTGTCACTCATGCTCCGCCGCTGAATACGATTCCTGTTTCTACCTACAAAGGTGAGCCATCCTTGAAGTTTTCGAAGGATATGATTAATGCTTTGGCCCAGCCGTTCAAATATACCTTGGTAGGAAAATTTTCGCATGGAAGACCATCTATGGAAGTCACAAGGCAAAGATTTTTGAAGTTCGGGTTAAAAGTCGATTTTAAACTTGGCCATATTGATCCTAAACATATCCTTATTCGGATTGTGCATGAGGGGTGACTTCAATCGGCTTTGGGCGAAAGAACAATGGCATCTTGGAAGATTTCCGATGCGTGTGTTTCGTTGGACTCCTTCATGGAGGCCGGACAAAGAGTCGTCTCTCTTTCCTGTTTGGGTTGGTTTACCCGGTCTCCCAATTCATATGTTTAATAAGGTCTGTCTTTTTTCTATTGCTAATATATTTGGAGAGCCATTAGCCATTGATCAAGCAACTTGTAATTTATCTAGACCTAGTGTGGCTAAAGTTCTTGTCCAAATTGATTTTTGTCAAGAAATTGCCGTCTAGAGTGTTTATTGATTGTGGTGATGAGTTTTCAAGTTTTTGGCAGCCTCTTGAATTTGATAATCTCCCAAGATATTGTAAGCATTGTTACAAGTTGGGGCATGACATGAATGAGTGCTTCTTTCTTCACCCTAAGCCAAAGAGTGGTGTTGCGGGTAAAGGAGATGATGTGGAGGTTTTGAAACAAGGGAATACGGATACAAGAGATGTTGATGCGGGGGAAAAATCTGTTAGGGTTGTTGAAGGGCAAAAGAAGGGTGATAACATGGGACAAAAGGATAAACAACAAAAGATTTATGTTGAAAAAGTTAATCAGACAATGGTTCCTCCTTCAGACCCTTCCTCGTCGAATGGGATATGTAGAGCAACGCAAGGTGGCGTCACAACCAACAAATAATAAAGAAAAAGGTACAGAAATTCATGTTCCAATTATCTCTCTTGATGTGCAAGACAACAATGTGATGATAGATGTGAATGATAAAGAGTCAGAAGAAATGAGTGTTTTTCAATTGGAAAATAATTTTGAAGACCCTGCTGAGACCTCTCCTATTTATGCTGATAAAGTTAAAGAGACTACCGATAGTAATGGGTGCCATCTCCAAGGAATGATGATTGTTGAAGATAAATCAAAGGGGTTGATTGGTTCGCCTGAAGATATTGAAGTAGTTACTACTGGGTTTGTTCCGTCTGCGGAGGAGCATAGTCATCGAGCGGATGCTCAAGAGTTCTCTCCTGCTAAATTAGAGAGGGAATCAGCCTCACCATTCCCTACGACGGCTCCTGCTTTGGATAGCGAAACTCTAAATCTCGTTCGGGAAAAAGTTAGACAAATTCAAGCTTCATCGCTCTAACTTACGTTCCTCTGTCAGATGCCAAATCCTAAATATTTTAATCCCGAATTTATAAACCCAAAAACCTAAAAAGAAGCTCTTATTCTTCGGGAAAAATGCGATTCGAACCGGTATAGCGGTCTTTCTGCTACTTCTCCTTCGGCATATCATGATGCTCGCACTTATGGGGGTATTGTTGGAGGAGTTCATGTTGATCCGAGGGCTCCAATGGCTGACGGCGATAATTTTGAAGATTATTACGATGAAGAAGATGGATTTCAAAAGGTTAAAGGGAAACGAGGAAAATCTGGATCGAAAGCTAAATCAAAAAACATCAAGCCTAAAAGGCCTTGGAATCCTAAAAGGCGATTTGATTGACCTTTTTATTTATTTTATTTTCTGTCTTTCTTTAATTACTGTACTTTTGAATTTTTAATAAAATTTAGGGGGCATTGCCCTTTTCGCCTTAAAAAAAAAAAAAAAAATTTGTGTGAAATCTAATCTATATTTTTGCGCTTTAATTTGCATTTTCGCCCATGTTGGTGTTATGGAGTGAACATGTAAAATGTGTAAGAAAAGACCTTAAAAGTTGAATTCGCTTCACCAGGAGACTGCTCTCAAGAGTGTGTATATATATACGGAGTACTTTTGGGACGGAGAGAGTAATTGCTTAATATTCTACGCTAAAAACATATAGAAATTCACCAAATTTTTCAAAATTTACTTTCAAGGAGGGTCTATATTGTTTTATTACTCTTTTCCTGTTAATATTGAAGAACAATAAGGGTCTTGATGAACTGCAGAAAACTAGCTGTTAATTTTTTTTTCTCTGTTTTGAGCCCTTGTGTGCCTTCTGCCCTGCATGCCAGCCTTCCAACAGGCACCTTGTAAAGTGGAGGTTCTAATTTTGTTTAGGGACACAAATACGAGTATTAATTACCAGTAAATAACTAAAATCTCGCATGCAAATGACTGAAAAACAGGAAAAAAAAAACTGATATCATATCAACCGCGATTTCTAAGCCAAGAAACAATCATCATTACAGTGCGTGTCACCATTCTAGTTATTCCATTAATTACTAAATATAGGCTCGGATCGTATGCTTGGTATAGAGAAAAGAAAGTTTCAATTCTAACCTCAAAAATTAGCTAAAAAGTTAGTGGTAAATGTTCCTTCTATTGGTTAAATTCCTACTTCCAACACTATAAATTGTTGATCAACACCTTAATTTCTAATCATCAATCGTTTACAAAATAATAAGCAGAAGAAAAAACACAAAATCACAAAAAAATTAAAAAAATGGATATGAAAATCTGTATTACAGTTGCATGTTTGCTGTTAACATTTTCGCTTGCAGAAGCACAGCTTGATATTACAAAATATGGAGCAAAGCCCGATAGCAATGAAGATATCAGCAAGGTAAGCATAAGTTTTCCGTCTCACCACTATTGGATAAATATATAGATTTAGCTTCACATTTTTTTTAAAAATTTAATTACATATTTTTTTTCTTGATTATTAGGCTCTGACGGATGCATGGAAAGAGGCTTGTGCAGCGACAGCTCCGACTTCAATAGTGATTCCAAAGGGCACGTTTACATTGGCTCAAGTAATTAAGTTTGAAGGTCCTTGCAAGGCTCCTATTGAAATGCATGTCAACGGCATAGTCAAAGCCTCTCCCGATCCTGCTAACTACAAGGGCGAAAACGTAGGATGGATTAATTTCAACCACGTTGACTATTTGACCATGTCCGGTGGTGGAACTTTCGATGGTCAAGGAGCCACTGCTTGGGGCCAAAATGATTGTCACAAAACCAGCAAATGCTCAAGCCTTCCCACTGTAAGCCACTTCTCCGGCCATCTCTTTTTCTGCATTTTATTTCACATTCATCTTTATTTCATTCAAATTAATCTCACTTTTTTTTTTCTTTTTTCTTTTTTTTTACAGAATATACGCTTTGACTTCTTGAATCACGCGTTTATCCATGATATTACGTCCAAAGACAGCAAATTATTCCACGTCAACGTCTTGGGATGTCACAACATAACTTTCCTACGGTTCAACATTGATGCACCAGAAACCAGTTTAAACACTGATGGAATCCATGTCGGAAGGTCAAACGGGGTCAACATCACGGACTCACACATTAAAACCGGAGATGACTGTGTGTCCATTGGAGATGGTAGCCAACAGGTTACAGTTTCAAAAGTGACATGTGGGCCCGGCCATGGAATAGCCGTGGGAAGTCTCGGAAAGTACTCCAATGAGGAACCAGTGGTCGGAATCACAGTAACAAATTGCACAATATCCAACACAATGAACGGCGTTAGGGTCAAAACATGGCCGGCTTCCCCTGTTGGATCTGCTACTGATTTGCACTTTGAAAATATCATTATGGAAAATGTTGGCAATCCAGTACTTATTGATCAAGAATACTGCCCTTATAATAAGTGCACCCGTGAGGTAATTTTTGGAACTAAATTAAAATTTTGTTACATAATGGCGTAATTTATAATTATTTAATCCTTTTTTTTTTTTGGTTACAGAATCCTTCGCGAGTTAAGATTAGCAAAGTTAGCTTCAAGAACATTAGAGGGACTTCATCAACACAGCTTGCAGTCAAGCTAGTTTGCAGCAAGACTTTACCATGCGACGGAGTGGAGGTTGGGGACATTGACTTGACTTACAGTGGGCCCGAAGGCCCTGCCACCGCGCAATGTGCTAATGTTCAGCCTAAGTTCAGCGGGAAGATGAATCCGGCCACCTGCGACCCCCCTGCTCAATCTGCTTAAAATCATTGCCTCCCGAGGAGAAATTTGCTTCTCCTTATTTCTTTCTATTTTTTTTATCAAATAAAGGAAATTTTGGCCGAGAGCGGATCTGGCTCCGCAATTCCTTTTTTGCAGTTTTAGTCTGTATATAGGTGAATTGTACATGTAAATGATAGGAATATATGTACAGGAAATAACTCCAAGTACTTTAAATTGAATTATGGAGAGATAAATTTGTTCTTATAGTTGCAATATATTGTTTGATACAATGCTAATTAGTAAAAGTCGTCGCTAAATCCATTGTTAGTGACGACTTGGGCCATCGCTAATTACTCGTCGCTAAAGTTGATCAACCATGCGTCGCTAATTTTCGTCGCTGATTTGAATTTGCTTTTTCTGCCTATTCGTCACTAAAAGTCTAAATGAAATTGAGATTACCAAGGTCGCTAAATTGATATTTGTCGTCGCTAAGCGACGAAATTTGTCCGTTGGTAAATTTATTGCTTGATTGTAGATTGTCCCCAAAAAAAGTGGTCCAGGTAAAGTAAACCTCATCCTTGGTTGAACACTAGTGTTTGATTCTTTTCCTTGCCTTTTAACATGTGACGTCATAAAAAAGAATTAAAAAAATACAAAGTGTAATCAATTAAAGGAACAATCAATATATCATAGAATAGACTTCACCCAAAATTACCAATAAATACAACATACTTTTTCAAGAGTTTACAAACGTAGTAACTTAAACACTTGGGTGTTAAAAAACTAACGACTTTGTCAACGTGACAATAACACGCCAGTGTCACATCAACAAAGTTAAAGTCATCGCTAATGTGGTATTGATACGGCGTTTGACATGTCATTACCACATAGGGCAGACCCATCGAATTAGTCTAAATTGTTGGTGATTTTAGTGTCATCAGCTATTTTATTGTAATGTTGATTTAATAGAGATCAATGTGATTTCGTATTAGACTCGGATACGAGTAAGGGAAAGTGTGGAGTACACACTCGTTTGAGCTAATACGAAATCGATCACGATAAAGAAGTAAAGGTTAAGGGGCAGCACTTTTGACTTTGCTGATATGCTCGGCCGAGCAGAGTGCTTGACTCGCCCGAGCATAGCATAGCAGATTGTCAAAGTTTCTGGACAGTCATGCTCGGCCGAGGCATATGCCTTGCTCGGCCGAGCAGAATGATTGACTCGCCCGTGCAATACACATGACACGGTCGAGCAGTTGGGCAAAAGTCTCTGGACATCTATGCTCGGCCGAGCACGGCACATGACTCGGTTAAGCAGTTCCTGAACAGGTGTTATTTCAAACTGAAAGGACACAATGGTTGGCCAAAAATCATGATTGTTGGAAACTTAACTGATACCTTCTCATCTGTTTTAAATACAGAGTTTGATCTCTTTTGTCATATAGAAAAAATACAAGGATAAGAACAACGAAAAACACAAAACAATTCTCAAGTTTAGATCTGCCTTCTTTGCCTAGAAACAGATTGCGTGATTGTCTTATCCCAATAAAGATTTCGTGTAACCCAGGCAATAAGGGTCGAAATACTTTATTCGGAAAGTGGATTATACACGATTCAATCATATATCCAGCATTATTATCAAAACCGAACCCCTATACCCAACATTCGAATAAAGTATTTTTGTGATAATCATGGCTGGAGGAAGTACTGTGAAGGAGATGACGACTAAATTTGGGAAGCTGGACAAATTTGAAGGGCAAGATTTTAGACGTTGGCAGAAGAAGATGCACTTCCTTTTGACAACGTTAAAAGTTGTGTATGTTCTCTCTACCCCTATTCCAGAATTGTTGGAAGATGATAACTTGGAAGCAGTCAGACGCAGATCGAAGTGGGAAAATGATGACTACATCTGCAGAGGACACATATTAAACGGTATGTCTGATTCTCTGTTTGATATTTATCAAAATGTGAAATCTGCAAAGGAGTTGTGGGATTCTCTTGAATCCAAGTACATGGCAGAGGACGCTTCGAGTAAGAAGTTCCTTGTAAGTAATTTCAATAATTACAAGATGGTCGATTCAAGGCCTGTCATGGAACAATTCAATGAACTCCTTAGAATCCTTGGACAATTTACACAACATGGGCTGAAGATGGATGAGTCAATATCTGTTTCAAGTGTGATTGACAAGTTGCCTCCCTCCTGGAAGGATTTCAAACACACCTTGAAACATGGTAAAGACGATCTGTCTTTGGTTCAACTTGGTAGTCACTTGCGCATAGAGGAATCTCTTAGGGCGCAAGAGAATGACAAAGGCAAAGGAAATGAAGTAGCTGGACCCTCGGTGAATATGATTGATGAGGGTGGAAAGAATAAAAACAACAATCAAAACAAAGGAAAGAAACATAGTTTCAAGGACAATGGTTCTGGTCTAAACAAGAAGCCTAAATTGGCTTGTTGGAAGTGTGGCAAAACTGGTCACTTTAAGAAGGATTGTCGTGTTGGAAACAAAAAGGATGGCGCAAGCACCAGTGGTTCGGGAAAGGGGTCTAAGGACCATTCTCAAAACCAAGGTCAGAATTTCATGGTTGGAACAGATTTATTAAAAATTCTGTTTCACTAATTTTTGAAGCATTTTATGTGTAGGATGATGCAATTGCGTGGTGGATTGATTCCGGCGCCACAACTCATGTTTGTAAAGATCGTTATTGTTTTAAGACATATGAACCAATGGAAGACGGATCTGTCCTCTACATGGGTGATGACCATTCCGCTCCTATTCAAGGAAAAGGAAGTGCAGTGTTGGAATTCAGTTCAGGAAAAACTATTTCTTTGTTTAATGTATTGTATGTACCAAAACTTCGTAAGAATTTAATTTCTGATCCTGTATTAAACAACTGTGGATACAAACAAGTGTATGAATTCGATAAGTATATCTTATCGAAGTCTGGTGTATTTGTAGGATTTGGTTATTATAATAATGGGATATTTATGTTGAATTTGAATAAAATTCCGGTTGACTTTAGTTCTGTTTATATGACTTCTTCTGTTATTATCAATTTTTCATTATGGCATGCTCGGTTATGACATGTGCACTATAAAAGAATGCTTGAAATGTCTAAAGATGGTTTAATTCCTGCTATTGATAAAAATATTGGAAAATTTAATACTTGTATGTTGACAAAAATCACTAGAAAACCTTTTAAAAGTATTACAAGAAAATATGTAAAACTTGAATTAATACATAGTGATTTATGTGATTTTCATGCAACTCCATCTTTAGGCAATAAAAAGTATATTGTCACTTTTATAGATGATGCTTCTAGGTTTTGCTATATTTATTTGCTGCATGCAAAAGATGAAGCCCTAGATAAATTTAAAATTTATAAAACAGAAGTTGAACTACAACTAAATGGCTTGATTAAAACCTTACGCACGGATAGAGGTGGTGAATATTATGATCCTAAATATTTCCAAACCACACGGATAATTCATGAAACTACGGCTCCTTATGTACCACAACAAAATGGTGTGGCTGAAAGGAAAAATAGAACTCTTGAAGAAATGGTTAATGCCATGTTATCTTACTCAAGCTTGAGTGATGGGTTTTGGGGAGAAGCCATGTTAACGGCTTGCCATTTATTGAATAGGGTTCCTAATAAAAGGAACAAAATTACCCCATATGAACTTTGGTATAAGAAACGACCCAACTTGACATTTTTGCGAGTTTGGGGGTGTAGGGACGTGGTTAGACTTCCGGACCCTAAAAGGAAAAAGTTGGGAGAAAAAGGTATTGACTGCATCTTTGTTGGATTTGCTGAGCATTCTAAGGCATATAGGTTTTATGTTATAGAACCTAATGATTTCATTTCTATTAACACAATTATAGAATCGAGAGATGCAATCTTTGATGAGAATCGTTTCTCTTCAATACCTAGACCAAAGGATATTATACCAATTTCGGCTGAAATGAATGATCATTCAATTGAGGTACCAAGTGAGATACCCGAACCTCGTAGAAGTAAAAGAGCAAGAAAAGCTAAATCATATGGTTCTGATTTTCAACTATATTTAGTTATGGGATCAAGAGATCAAATTGAATCTCAATACTCTTACTGTTATAGTATAGAGGAGGATCCAAGAACTTATGATGAAGCAATAAAATCTCGAGATGCTGGGTTTTGGAAAGAAGCAATTGATGATGAGATTAGTTCTATTATGAAAAATAATACATGGGTCTTGTCTGATTTACCACCAGGATGTAAACCTTTAGGGTGCAAATGGATCTTCAAAAAGAAGATGAAATTCAATGGAACAATTGACAAGTTTAAAGCTCGATTAGTAATCCAAGGCTATAGACAAAAGGAAGGAATCGATTACTTCGATACCTATGCACCAGTTGCTCGTATTACTACTATTAGATTACTGATAGCTTTGGCAGCTATTCAGAATCTATTGATCCATCAAATGGATGTCAAAACAGCATTTTTAAATGGTGATTTGGAAGAAGAAGTGTATATGAAACAACCTGAAAGATTTTTTATGCCAGGTAATGAGCATAAGGTATGTAAGTTAATTAAGTCATTGTATGGGCTGAAGCAAGCACCTAAACAATGGCATCAAAAATTTGATGAGGTTGTTTTTGTCGAATGGTTTTGTATTAAATCAGTCAGATATATGTGTATATATAGCAGATTTGATGAATCCGACAAAGGTGTAATCATCTGCCTATATGTAGATGACATGTTGATTTTTGGCACAGACAAAAATGTAGTTGATAAAACTAAGAAGTTTTTGTTATCAAAGTTTTCTATGAAGGACATGGGAGAAGACGACGTAATTCTTGGTATAAAGATTAAACGGATGAACAAGGGAATTGCAATTACACAATCTCATTATATTGAGAAAATTCTCAAAAGGTTTAATTGTGATGATTGTTCTAAAGTTAGTACTCCCATGGATCCAACTGAAAAACTTGTGTCAAACACTGGTAAACCTGTATCACAGCTCGAATACTCAAAAGCCATTGGCAGTTTGATGTATGCTATGACGGGCACTCGACCTGATATTGCTTATGCAGTTGGAAGATTGAGCAGGTTCACTAGTAATCCTAGTAGACAACATTGGCATGCTATAACAAGGGTGTTCAAATACTTAAAAGGTACTATGGATTATGGTTTGTATTATTATGGACATTCTTCTATATTAGAAGGTTACACAGATGCCAGTTGGATCAACCAAGAAGATTCATCTTCTATTAGTGGTTGGGTGTTCTTACTTGGAGGAGGTGCCATTTCTTGGGCTTCTAAAAAGCAGACATGTATTACACATTCTACAATGGAATCTGAGTTCGTAGCATTGGCTGCTGCTGGAAAAGAAGCAGAGTGGCTTCAAAACTTGATATATGAGATTTCATTATGGCCAAAACCGATATCACCAATATCTATCCATTGTGATAGTGCAGCCACGTTGGCTAGGGCTTATAGTCAGATTTATAATGGTAAGTCTAGACATTTAGGTGTCAGACATAGTATGATTCGTGAATTAATCATGAATGGTGTGATTTCAGTTGAGTTTGTTCGGTCTCAACAAAATTTACCTGACCACTTGACGAAGGGGTTAGCTAGAGACTTAGTAAATAAGTCAGCAATGGGGATGGGATTAAAGTCCATTTAATCCTCTAATTGTGAGATACCCAATTCCCTTCTAATACAACGTTAGAAGCCTGAATTCAATGTGAAAAGCTCACAGTTGGAGATTGGAGCACATATTATTATATATCCCAAGGTATGTGTTCAGACCTGCAAGTGATGGTTAGGTTGAAGAATATCTTCTTAATAGTTCCTTTGAAAAATTGCAAATGCAGGTGCAAGATTAAAGGAACTACCTATGTGGACATGAAGTTTTGCCGCTTCAAGAAGCTAGGACTTGGCTTCCTATATGTTCATTATTGGATATGGACACATGGCTTGTAACAGTGTCAAGATTAAATAATAGAGAATTGTACGAAACTTATGTGTATAGTATCTTCAGGTATTCATATGAGTTGACGGGTTCAATCGTTGGGACACCCCGATTCTCGAGTATTTGAAATGCGTATTATACTAAGATGGAAATTCAATCGCAAGACATTTTCATTTATGCATTCGTTTGTTTCGTTACTTATAAGTTTCGTAAATCAAAGGATTACACTAAAATGGAGGGGATTTGTTGGTGATTTTAGTGTCATCAGCTATTTTATTGTAATAGTGATTTACTAGAGATCAATGTGATTTCGTATTAGACTCGGATACGAGTAAGGGAAAGTGTGGAGTACACACTCGTTTGAGCTAATACGAAATCGACCACGATAAAGAAGTAAAGGTTAATGGGCATCACTTTTGACTTTGCTGATATGCTCAGCCGAGCAGAGTGCTTGACTCGCCCGAGCATAGCATAGCATAGCAGATTGTCAAAGTTTCTGGACAGTCATGCTTGGTCGAGCAGAATGATTGACTCGCCCGTGCAATACACATGACACGGTTGAGCAGTTGGGCAAAAGTCTCTGGACATCTATGCTCGGCCGAGCACGGCACATGACTCGGCCGAGCAGTTCCTGAACAGGTGTTATTTTAAACTGAAAGGACACAATGGTTGGCCAAAAATCATGATTTTTGGAAACTTAACTGATACCTTCTCATCTGTTTTAAATATAGAGTTTGATCTCTTTTGTCATATAGAAAAAATACAAGGATAAGAACAACGAAAAACACAAAACAATTCTCAAGTTTAGATCTGCCTTCTTTGCTTAGAAACAGATTGCATGATTGTCTTATCCCAATAAAGATTTCATGTAACCCAGGCAATAAGGGTCAAAATACTTTATTCTAAAAGTGGATTATACACGATTCAATCATATATCCAGCATTATTATCAAAACCGAACCCCTATACCCAGCATAAATTCGGTAAAAGACTGATTTAGGCGTGAGGGAGTGTATCAGTTTAAACGTTTTGGGGTGTGACTCTTCGAATGGGCATTTGCTAAGAGTATGACTGTTCGTAGAGGCAAACCAGTTCGGCTTTGTTGTGTCTTTTCAAGACAACAACACGAACCCTATAAATTGGGTTGACCTCTTCCAAAAATACAAACTAAAACAATTAATTCTCGAGTCTTTCTTCTTATCAATTATGTCCTTCGAGTTAAACAGTTAAAGCTTCGATTATTGTTCCATAGTTATTCAAGGGAGTGTACCTTTGAATAAGAATGCGTAGGTTTTGTATCCTGGAGGTGAAATTCGTTAAGAACCATTACACCATAGTGGGACGAATTAAATACCTTAAAGATAACATCTTTTGGTGTGCCTAACCTACTGATTCCTTACCCACAATCTGATTCCTTACCCACAATCCGAGTCATATACAACTATTGGAAGATGTATCATCTATGTATCTAGGAAGATGTATCACCCATGTATCTTTTTCATATTCTCTGTATAGTGGCTAAGGGTCTGTATGTGTCTCTTTGTAGAGTTGTATATATATGGTCTGTAAATGGGTTCTAAAAGCAAGAAGAAGAAGAAGAAAAAGTAATTCTTCTCAGATTTCTATATGGTATCAGAGCCTTTCCTGGGCAATTTTTTTTGAAGATTACCCAAGACATATTATCTTCATGACCGGTGGTAATGAAGAAAACAAAGCTTCTGGATCGAAGAAGCCGTCATCTTTCGATCCTTTGTCCCCATATTACCTCGGCCCTCAAGATCATCCCGGTTTGGTGATTACGCCAACCGTTTTGAGAGGCGACAATTATGATGAGTGGAAGAAGGCAATACGAAACAGTTTTCGAGCTAAGAAGAAGCTTGTATTTCTTGATGGAATGGTGACAAGACCGGATGAAGATGATCCTGATATGGAGGATTGGTCAAGCGTCAATTCAATGTTTGTTGCTTGGTTAATGAACACCATAGATCCTACTTTACGTTCTTCTATCTCATACAAGGAGAGCGTAAAGGATTTGTGGGACGATATTCAGGAACAATTTGATGCTGGAAATGATATGAGAATTTATCAATTGAAGGCTGAACTTGCAAGTTGCAAACAAGCAGGCATGAGGATAAGTGCCTACTATGGAAAACTCAAACATATGTGGGAAGAATTGTCTGGATATGCTAAAAATCCGGTCTGTACATGCAGTGGTTGTACCTGCGGAGCGGCGAAGGAATTGATGCAAGAACGTGAAAAGGAGAAGCTCTTCCAGTTTCTTATGGGACTTGACGCAGAGTTATATGGAACGGTTCGCTCAACTCTTTTGGGGACTTCACCTCTACCTTCTGTGAACAAGGCTTATTCGCAAATCCAGCAAGAAGAAAGACACAAAGATGTGGCGCGAAACCAACATGAACGAATTGATGCAGTTGGGTTCGCTGTAAACGTAACTAATCGTAGGCAACTTCCTAATGCTGCAGTGAAGAAAGAATCAGGAGAAACATCTTGTACTCATTGTGGAAAGACAGGCCATGGCATTACAAGTTGTTTTCAATTGATTGGGTATCCTGAGTGGTGGTCTTCAGGAAAAGGAGGAGGTCGATGCAGCACATCGACTCGAGGAGGACGTGTTGGAGGAACATTTCATGGTAGAGGGGTTGGACGAGACCGAGTAAATCTGACTGCAAATATGGCTCAAACTCCTGGACGTGGACAAGAGAAAGAAAGCATTGAAGTATCAGGATTAAGTGAAGATCAGATGCAGTCACTTAATGCTTATGTTGCAAATCTCAAAGCTGGTAGTTCTACTTCAGTTGAAAAATCTATGGGTAAGTCAACATTATTTCAATGGCTTTTGGACACTGGGGCATCTAGTCACATGACTGGACGTCTTGATTTTCTTGAAGAATTAAGGGAAATTGAACCATGTCCCATTGGTTTGCCTGATGGGAAGAGTAAGCTTGCTATGAAGGAGGGCATGGCACGACTTGGGAATGGAATTGATTTAAAACATGTCTTATTTGTGCCAGATTTAAAATGCAATTTAATTTCTATCTCTCAGCTCATTGATGAGTTAAATTGTACTGTCACATTCACTAACAAGCTATGTTTGATACGGGACTCCACTTCGAGGAATCTAATTGGTGTGGGTGAGCAACGTGATGGGGTATACATATTCAAGCAAGTGACACAAGAGAAAGTTTTCAGAACAGTTGGCTTGAATCCTTATCAACTTTGGCATAAGCGTATGGGGCATCCTTCTGGAAAAGTTGTTAGTTTATTGCCTTCTATTAGTAATAGTAATAGTAGTAAGAAAAATGAGCATAAGAATTGTGAGGTATGCTTTAAAGCAAAACAGACTCGTGATGTTTTTGAGTTAAGTGAAAATAAAGCGGAAACTTTCTTTGAGTTGATTCATTGTGATGTTTGGGGACCGTACCGCACTCCGTCTTCTTGTGGTGCTCATTCCTTTCTTACCATAGTCGATGATTATTCTCGTTCTGTTTGGGTATATTTGATGGCTGAAAAGACGGAGGTTGTTGAGTTAGTTAAGAAATTTTGCACTATGGTTCAGACTCAATTTAATAAAAGAGTCAAAATATTTCGTAGTGATAATGGCACTGAGTTTAATGGTTTGAAAACATTTTTTGGTGAACAAGGGATATGGCATGAAACCTCTATTAGGGGTACACCACAACAAAATGGTAGGGTGGAAAGAAAACATCGACACATTCTGAATGTAGCACGAGCCTTGACGTTTGAAGCACACTTACCAATAAGATTTTGGGGAGAATGCATTTTGACAGCAGCTTACTTGATAAATCGCACCCCTAATTCCATTCTAGGAGGCAAGACACCCTATGAGATGCTTTTTGGCAAACAACCAAATTATAAGCATATTAGAATCTTTGGATGTCTTTGTTATGCTCATGTACAAAGAAAGGATAGAGATAAATTTGGCGAACGTAGCAAAAGGTGTGTTTTTGTTGGATATCCATTCGGGAAGAAAGGATGGAGATTATATGATCTAGAAAGTGGTGATTATTTTACCTCTCGAGATGTGACATTTTTTGAAACTAATTTCCCTTTCTCCAACATCGCCAATGAAATTGATTCTACACCCATCATGCAGCAAGAGCATGTATTTGAAGATCCTTTCATTGAGCTGAACAATGTTATAGGTTCTGATGGAAATCAAGAACAAGCTACAATAGATGGTGTTGTTGAAATGCTAAATACAGAGACATCCGATGATCCTCAGTGTGACGAAAGAGGGACGTCTGAAGCAAGGGGGAGTAATGTGGGGGCTGAACAAGACCATGAAAAACCAACAGAGCAACTAGGACGTGGATGTCGAACGCGTAGGCCTCCTGGTTGGATGAATGAATATGTATGCCACACAATCACTCGCAAGCCTTCACCATCACATTCCTCAGGTATGCCGTATCCTATAGCTAACTATGTGACATGTATTAATTTTTCCGAGAGACATAGAAAATTTTTAGCTGCGGTGAGTGCAGGAGACGAACCAGTGCACTATTCTGATGCTGTGAAAAATCCAAAGTGGCGAGAAGCTATGAATCAGGAAATTGATGCCCTCGAAAAGAATAAGACTTGGTCCCTAGAAACACCACCACCTGGAAAGAAAGTTATTGGGTGCAAGTGGGTATACAAAATAAAGTACAACTCTGATGGTACTATTGAGCGATACAAGGCACGATTAGTGATCTTCGACAATCGGCAGGTTGAAGGCGTGGATTATAATGAAACTTTTGCACCAGTTGCAAAAATGGTCACTGTGAGAATATTATTAGCTGTAGCAGTTGCTAAAGGCCGGCAGTTACACCAAATGGACGTTCACAACGCATTCTTGCATGGAGATCTTGCCGAAGAAGTGTACATGCAGCTACCACCAGGCTTTGTGTTGTCAAAAGAACCGGGGAAGGTTTGCAAATTAAGGAAATCTCTCTATGGATTAAGGCAGGCACCTAGGAACTGGTTCGCAAAATTGGCCAAAGCATTACTTAATTATGGGTTTAAGCAATCCTATTGTGACTATTCTTTATTCACATATCACAGCAATGGTGCATCTTTGTGTGTTCTTGTGTACATGGATGATCTCATTGTTGCGGGGAATAATGCCAATGTTGTTGCTCGTTTCAAGAAATACATTAGCAGTTGTTTTCATATGAAAGACTTGGGAGTTTTGAAGTATTTTCTTGGTATTGAAGTTTCCCATACTCATGAAGGTCTGTTCTTGTGTCAAAGAAAATATGCTATTGACATTGTAAGCGAAGCTGGATTACTCGGGGCTAAACCAACTCCTACACCAATTGAAACAAATCATCACCTCACCATAAAAGGTGGTCCTGATTACTCAGACCCTGAACAGTATCGAAGGGCGTTTGATTTACTTAGTCATCACCAGACCTGAGCTAAGTTATGTTGTTCATCTTCTATCTCAGTTCATGCAGCAACCCAAAGTGGAACATTGGGAAACAGCACTTCGTGTGGTGCGCTATTTGAAGGGAAGGCCAGGCCAAGGGATTCTTATAAGAGGTGATAGTGACTTGCAATTATACGCTTTCTGCGATTCAGATTGGGCTAGTTTCCCACTCACCCGTCGTTCTTTAACGGCTTATTTTGTAATGCTTGGATGCTCTCCTATTTCTTGGAAAACAAAGAAGCAAGTGACAGTTTCAAGATCTTCTGCCGAAGCTGAGTATCGGGCCATGGCTACAACTACATGTGAGTTAAAATGGATAAAGGGGATTTTGCATGACTTGGGTGTTTCCCATGATCAGCCTATGCGTTTACATTGTGAGAGTAAGGCAAGCTATTCATATTGCTACCAACCCTCAGTATTTCACGAGACGCACCAAACATCACATTGGAGAGTCGATTGTCATTTATGTGCGCAACGCATTGCAAGAGTGGTACTATAGTTGCCTCGTCTTATCATGTTCAGCACTCATCAACAACTAGCATGATATCCTGACCAAGGCCTCTTGGTAGAAAGCAGTTTGAGTTTCTTCTAGGGCAAGTTGGGCAGTATCAAAACCTTCATGCTCCAACTTGAGGGGGAGTATTGGAAGATGTATGCCATCTATGTATCTTAGGAAGATGTATCACCCATGTATCTTTTTCATATTCTCTCAGTATAGTGGCTAAGGGTCTGTATGTGTCTCTTTGTAAGAGTTGTATATATATATGGTCTGTAAATGGGTTCTTAAATGCAAGAAGAAGAAGGAAGAAAGTAATTCTTCTCAGATTTCTATAACAACACTTTCTACTTTTTGTTCTCTTGGACTACTGTTTTGTCTGTTGTAAGCGTGACAATACTATGTGAGAAAGGAAGTTCCATGCCCCCCCAACTCACCCCAAGATAGAGAAAGGAAAAAAGAGAAGTTAAAAAAACTGGATGTACCATGAACTGAACTGAATGGGACGTTCCTAACATCCAATAATCTGGAGGAGTGCCCTCTATCTTGCTTAATTAATTTTGATATTACCTCTCCTTTCTCCAAGGTCAGTGAGAGATGCCGCAGCCTGCTATGAATTCAGCCAATTAGCAGAGAATTACAAGTAACTATAGCTAGCAGCTAACATCTCAAAATCCATGTTAGAGAATCTACCAGCAATGGGGGATACAGATATAGAAATACTCCTCTGTTACATAGCATCCAAATGGTTGCTTACTGTTCATTTGGCACAATAAAGGTTTTTAATAATGATTCCAGTTGGGCCGCTCTTCAACCAGCCACCTAGACGTGTCCAAACGGCCGTTATAACCGCCGATGTTAACGGTTATAACCGCCTGCGAAAAATTTCGTTAAGTCTTTAACCGTAACCTAATCCGTTAACCGTATACTAACGGTTACGGTTATACGGTTTAATCTGCTATACACCATTACACGGTTATACACGGTTTACACGGTTAAAAATGTGCTTTTTTTTTTTTTTTTCAGTTTGGTCCTTTTTTTAATGGAATAGGTAACTTTTGTACGGTATAACCCCTTTTTATTTATTATTTATTTTTTTTGAATAAAGAATACAATTTGAGATGTTTCACTTATTAATGATTTTTTTTTTGGGAAAAAAGTTATAAAAAAAAGTTAAGAATTTTTAAATAAATTAAATTTTAATGAAAAATGTGTTTAATGTATTTTTTTAACAATGCTTTTTTTTTTTTGGTTAAGCAAAGCTATTTGAGAAATATTTCTTTTAAAAAACAGTTTTTAACATTTTTTTTTGAAGAAAATAGTTAACTTTTTAACGGATTTTTAACTAGTTTTATAAGGAAAATTTTAACTTTTTATTTTTTTTAATTTTTTTTTGGATAAAAGAAGACCATTTTAGACTTTTGTTTACTACATTTTTTGCAAAAAGATATATAAAAAAAGTAATGAATTTTGAAAGAAATAAAACTTAACTTTTTTAAAAATAAACAAAAGTATATAAAATAAAAAGGGACGGTACCCTTAAATTTTATTAATTAATTAAAATTACAAAGAGGGGGACAATCAACCTTACCCTTTTATAATTAAGGGGGGACGTTTAGGAGCCTTTACCTCAAAAGAAATAGTAAATATTATATATATATATATATATATATATATATATATATATATATATATATATATATATAATACTATATAATATAATATATATATATAAATATATATTATATACATAAACATATATAATATAATATATATAATTGCAAAATTTGAAATTTGAATTTCAAATTTTAAAAATTTCAAGCAAGTTGTAGCTGGTTAGTTACAGCTTGCTATAACCGCCTGCTAAGTTAACCAAGCAGAACCGTCTGCTATAACCGCCGGTTGCCGGTTTTTGAAAACCTTAACCTTAATCCTAACCGGCCGCAGAATCACTGTTTCGGTTAAGGCGGTTACTAAGGTTGTCGGGATTTTGACTATAGCTCTAAGTTACGGTTACGGCTTATTAACCTTCTACAGCCTGTTCCTATTAGATTTGGACACGTCTA